>JASFXZ010000016.1:14683343-14936072 GCA_032209605.1 Mactromeris polynyma
GTATTGTATAATTTCTAAATTGTTAACGGGAAAGCTGGCCAATTCATGACGAATGCTTGTTAAAGAAGCTGTTGGTCACAAGTCGGAAACTGGTTCATGGAAACTAGATAACGATATGCTACATGAAACAGTTGATCATTATGAGTTAATCGAATCAGCAGACCTGACTGGCAGGATAGTTTACCATAATTCCAAATCAAAGTACATTTGCATATACTATATATTACTAAATGGTTATTTTGAATCCAAACCTAACCAAAGAATCACTTCAAGGATCTAGCGCTACAATAACGTACCTTGACTCCATACTTTTTCGCGTCTGGCCAAATACCAACTTTGCTAACACCACCAGCTCCAACTACCAGAATACGCTTTCCTTGCATCATGTAATGCTGAGACCTGGCTACCATATTCCTGACAAGAGGTCTAACACTTCTCCCCATAGCATCTCCGCCGTGGTATCTTCGTTCTTGTAAATTCTTTTCACGTTCTCTAATGCGCAACAGTTTTTCTAGATTCTCATTTGAAGCGACTTCAATTCCTTTCGTAGGAAGATTTTGATTAGTTAATGCAGAACACTTCTGTAAAATTATGTCATTTGGCGACTGATCAGATTTCGGCATGTGTCGACTACCGAGTCCTAGTGCTTTATTGTACTTGTCCGACATGAAGTCAAACAACTGTGTGTTGATGGTACAATCATGGCCATTAACTTCTATACCAACTGGTCTAAGCTTTCCTGATTTCTGGGTTATGATCATATCAATTCCTGGAAGGAAATAAAATGTTTATTTTCATTACTTCACTATGTCAATGGTTACAGGTACAACATCAATGTGCAACGTACATAACAGATAATTTTAACTATTCTCTAAAAATAAGTTTTGCAGGATTTCGAGAAAGAACAGTCTACTTTTTAACATGAAATACAAATAATTCATGAAAATGATAGCTGAAATGACTGTAAAAATTTGGAAAGTGAAAACAAACACGAATATGAAGACATGAAAAATAGTCATAGGTATAAAAATGTACAATAATGGTGCAAAGATGCACATCAAGGAAGGCATTCATAAATCACATCTTCCCTAGACATATGCAAGCAAAAGAAAGGAGATGGGACACCCACAAGATGAAACAAAAAAAGAACAATCGAACCAGGAGGTACAAGCAGGAAAGAAACAATAATGAAAGATCAAAACATCTTTTTAAATGCTCACAACATCAAACTTAGCGTTGTCGTTATTTGAATAGTCCGTACCCTTCTACAATACACCATGATACAAGTGGCATTACCTATGACATCAGTCTGTCCCCTAAATGAACCTCGCTCCTCTGCGGATAACAGATTTTCTCGATCGATAATTCCTTTCATCACCTTTGCACTCTGTACTCGAATATCGCTTTCCAGATCTCTTATTACTGATTTGTCGTGGATGTTGTAGCCTAGTAACGTAGATTCTAGGGTCTGACATACCGTGTTGTCTCCGTTAATTGGTGCGTTCTTGAACCCTATGTTACAGTTAATCTAAAATGTCCATAATGCAATTCGTAAAGATCTTCACAGTAAAATAAAATTAACATTATGACTTAAAATCTGTCACATAAAATTAGTATATTTTATGGAGATATACTTATTACGATTAACATTAAGACAAACTACGGTGTACTAAATTGTTTGTATTGATAAATGTAACATAAATATCTTCAAAAATAGTCTTAGTCAGCTTAATCGATTAAAACCCCCAGTATTTTTACTGAAAGCTGTTAAATCGCTTTATGGCTATTTGTGTTTTAGATGTATGTTAAATTTCCCTTTCCCCTGTGCAATTCTTCCACTTGATGTATTGTTCATGTTATTTTCTGCACACTTTCGGCCTATTGTTGGCAGCTGTCCTGAGATGTGTTACATCAATTAAGTCCCCTTGCCTGTCCTCTTTGATTCTCACAGTAATCCCTTATGGTGAGCCAGACCATTCCTTGCGCCCCTGTTTCCTTACGTATGTACCCTGAGCCTCCTCAAATCACTCATATTTAATGGATTGGTGTTTCCCGGAGGTATGTGTGGAGAGGCACTGTCTTACGTATCAACTTATTCTCTCTCTTTTAATAGGAGAGAGCTATAACAGATGCAATCAGACTGGTAATAAGAGTGTTTTATAGTCTGACATAGCTTTAGTAAAAGTTTCTGACAGACATGTAAAAAAGGGACCATAAGGCATAACTAGGAGAATCAAAGAGGACAAAGTTTGTCGAAGATCTTCTACAATTTGAATTAAGACATCCATTTTGAGTAGTAAAGCTACTGATATCTCTATATATAATTGATATAAAGCGTAATATAATTTAATCAAATTATGTCCTACCAATGTTGTCACAGGTGAGTTGTCATGGTCCCGACAGACGGTCGCACGAACACGAAATCCTAAATCATCATCAGCAACCCACAAAGGAGTATCTTCTGAACCTAAATGTCAATAAACATAACTGATTACTTCCAACCATATCAAATCAAGTAATTATTACGACGAGTGTTTAATATAAATGTGTTGAATACGGATGACGAATGGTGATGTATTATATGCTGTATAATGTGACTTTCAAACCAGTTACTTAATGATTTATTGACTACTGCTTTCAAATAAATAACTAATTCATCTTTAAGTACGAGTAGTCGTGTACTCCAAATAAACCAAATGTATCACGTCCAACATTTCCTCGGTTTACGTATGAAATAAGTTATGTCACCGGTGATATTACATGGTTTTACTCATCGTTTATCTTACATTCTGAACACGTTAAACGTCTAGGATATACATGTTATACACGAGATAATGATTTGAAGAGTAATGCTGTATTATATACTTCTCACTAACTGAGTGTGATATTATTTTCATGGGTAAATATTTTAAATGTGTTTTTTGTTATTTTTTCATATTTTTTCTCAAGCATAATTACGATTTCATAATATGTTAATTGTATTTTTTTTTTTCAATCATAATTCATAATTATGCTACAATAGTATTGTCCCTTTCATAAGATATACCTGAATTATAATAATATTTAAACCGTTAAATACAAAACATTGTATTCAAAATCTTGCAAATATATATCCATATTGGTTTATTTGAAATCTATGCCATGTTCGACAGGCATAAAAACAAGTGAAGAATTTACTAGATTTTAACGGCGTGAGTGGTTCAATGAATTCCTCAATCAACACAGAACAACCATCGTCGATATCTATAAGCAGTGCCTCCGCAGCATCTACCACGTTCAGTGCTTCAGTAACGTCATGGAACGATACACCAATACTTCCTAGAAACTGGGGTCCTGACGGCTTCACAACAACCTGCATATGGAATAAACTTATATTGATTAAGTGGATAAAAGATAAATGGTGATACGAGGTCCAAAATGTTTAAGAATGCTCTAACTTTCTGGTAATATGATATTATTTATTTACACGACTGTAACTACCGTCCCCATTTGCCGAGTGGTAATGTCATCCCCAGTGATGTTTTTGCCACTGGCTGTTCAAGGTGGTATTATCATCTTCTAATTGCTTATGGCATTTCCTGCTCGATTTCTTTATTCATTGGACTCGTTATTAAATACAGGCTAAGTTCTCTCAAAGAGTAAAACATATCATCATAGGGTCGCGGTATGAATGTAATAATTTTGCCTTTGTTGTGAAACATGTCCTATTATGCATTAAGAGAATACAAGTATTAGTGACAGCATATTTGAAAACGCACCACACATTGTGTCACATCCTACACTGGTTTACCATATTGTATCAATTATATATAGATGTAACAAATAAATAGTATCAGTCTATACCTTTCCAATTCCATTGTTTCTAAGTGTGTCGCAGAATTTCGCCACTTCTACTTCAAGTTCCATTCTGTCATCAGACGTGTAGGTGGAGAAGTCTATGTATTTCAGATCAGAACTTCCGCAAAGTAACTTCCTTTTTGGAGTTTTTCTCAGGGCCAATGTGATTGGTATTTCCATTCCAACAGACGCCATGATGTCACGTGTCCAAACTTTGTCATCAACAATTTCACAAAGCTTTATTGAACTACTCATTGGACAGTCAATGTCTTTCTGTAAATAGTGACAAGTAACAAAATAATTCAATTATAAAACTAGTCAAAAACAAAAAGGTTCACACAAATGAATTTTCATTTCAGATATTTTGGCAATTCAACTTTCAACAAGGATAAACAAATAATACCATATCTTATACTAGAATCATCACACTAAAATCATCTATTACTAGAATAGCATGATAGTGCAAATGCGATCTGGGAGCCGAAAGTTCTAATAAAACACTTTATTATGTTATTGTTCAGTACCAAATGAAAGCACCAAACCTCGATAGCAACACCGTCGTTTCTGTGTCCGCTAGTAACATTATTCGTAAAGAAGTCCACTAGGTAAGTTACAGGTCTTGGGGGCGTGTATTCGTCAATGAAAGTAGTTCCGTTTTGGTGAAAGGATATTGACTTGTGTAGCCATAGTTTCGACAGTGTTCCTTCTTCGTTTACTGGTGTTTTAGACAACCACGATGGAGACATAACAAGGTGGAATCCGCCAGGGACTTGTTTCCCTCCTAGGAATAGAAATATACTAAAAGTCACGACATCATTACCTCCAGCTTCCGAAACGTTTTGATTAGTCGCGGCAACCTAATCCAAATTTAAAATAGCGATCGTAAGATGAAACCAGCGCTGAAGTATAACTGGCGGGTAGTATAAGGCATATTTGAAGAGCGAGCTTCTCGAAAACCAAATGTCAAACGGCATAAAAAGAGTCAATTTTTTCATAAGGACCTGGTGTTTACCGAAGGACAAATGGTTATATACAGATATTAATTTCCCGGAAATACAAGTTTTCTCACCCTTTTTAATATGTATTTACTTACCCTCTAAAAGGGTACCAATACATTCGACAGGTGATGACAATAAAACCACGTTGACATGTTCTTTGTTTTGAACCGTTCTTGGTTTGCAAGTTCTGTCAACAGTCTCAGGATGGTCTGTCTCATATAATGTGTACTGTAGTGAATTCCAGTAATCATTCAGATGTTTGTCTCCCTCTGGTGTCTGGAAAAGAAGAAAACACTGGGGTCATACACACGACAAATTTTATGAGTTCCCCTTTGTGTCTCACTGTCTGGCATACCTGGTAAAAGTCATTCGGTTTAGTAAAGATTTGGAAAATAGGGGTTCCAGTTGACCCTTAAGTTGACCCTTTGATACCTGGAATTTCACCCCCAAAAAAACCTCAGGATTCTGGCTGAGGGGTCAGTATAGGTAAGTTTGTCATAACTTTTATAGTCCAGTAAAACACAAGTTACCTTAGACCTGTGAACATGATGAAAAGTGATAGCTTGTATTGCAATATAGCTCAACATTACTGAAATGCTAACGGAAATAAATATTTCGTTTATAGTGATACAGTTTAAAGATAACTTGTACACCCTTAGTTTTGTATTGACTCGTCCAAAATCTATTGATAGTCGATCTTTGTAAATATCACGTAATCGTTTGGGAATGATGCATTTTAATTCATTCTTTGTAATTTTACCTGGCTTCAAAGAAACAGCAAATGCGTAACGCATTAATTAGCGCATCACGTGACAAAACCTGGATGTTTTTCTCACCTGTTCTTTCCATGATTTCGGTGGGTCAAGGTCAACATCAATTTCCCAGCTGATACACGTGCCGTGAGTTTTCGAATACCCATCAGCAATGTTTGACAAACATTGAAGCACCGAAGTTTCGGCTACGTCCTGAAAAGAAAACAATTAACTTAAATTTAATTGAATAATGTAAACAATTATTGATAATTACGAAACTATTAAATATAATAAACATTGTTTCCCAACGACAACGTGTTCTTTTCAGCCATTATGATATATAGATGTAAGGTTCACGAGTCAATTGAATATTTAGGGCGCGCAAGGTTTCTTTCAAATATATATGTATCAATGTGTAAAACAGATTTATCGGCATTCACTGAAGTAAAGGAATAGTGCAATCTGTTTTCGCTATGTTTAGCGTTAAAGCTGTTTTTTCGGCGCAGCCGTACTAACATGGCTTTGCTATTTGCATAAGTGTTGTGTTAACCAATCAAATCTTACGTTAACCTCTACACCAACTTTTCTTCAACCCAACAACGTTTGTTACCTTGACGCGGATTGGTTAAACTTTCGATATGGGGTACGTTACCTTACCGAATTCCACTGAATTTCGGTGCGTTTTGTGACTTCATTAAAGCGACTTTCTCAGTCAGTTTTATAAAATACTAAACTGTTGAAATGGACCAAAGAAATAAAATTTAAAAACTTACATCGCATTCTGTCTTGCTGATGACGTCACTGATGATGTCATCTTTACACAAAGAACTGCCTTCACCAATCGTCGTTAAGGTCTCCATGTAATTTTCGATAGAACTAGTCATCGTTTTAAAGCTTTTGATGAACGGGATCGGATCAGACGTCCAAGCTGAAGTCTTCGTCAGGTAAACGCTTGTTTGAAGCTTATGAACATTGGAATTATTCTTAGCATGCGTGTTTTTACCCTGTCGCCTCCACGGGTACCGTTTTAAAAGCTTTCGTTTTATAGCTGATAGTACGTACCATTTACAATAAGGAACAGTTATCTGAAATTGAAAAAAAACACAAATTAAAATGAATGGCATCTTAAGAAAATCAGCATAATTTAACGGTAATTTTAGATATATTCTTTGATTAAATAGACAGATAGATATATCGTTTATGTCCCTACAAGGCAGAAAACTATGAATAACTTACCTCAAATATGTACGATTCGTTCAATATTGAACTAATTCATTGTTTGTCATTTGTTTACATGGGCACGAAATTTACGTATGAAGTGGTGTGTTTATGTTTCACGTACAAATATAAACCCAATTCGATAAGGCTTTTATTATCGATTTATCCATTTTACTGGGTATAGGATGGGAAGGTTGTTTAAATCATAGTTTTAATTATAAACGGATGAATAGGTTGTACACAAAAAAGCAAATTTGAGTTATAACTTCTTGGGTTATATGATCCGTGAAAAGACGACCGTTGTTTTTATTAATGTCGTCCTATTTGTTTATAATGTTAAATGAACATGACAAAACCAAACTACTCCATCCATTGGTATTTCTATAATGAATAATATTTTAAATATATCATTTTTTATTTAGTTTAAACTTATTTATTTTACATCGATTGTTAAACAAGTTCTTACAACTTATACTAGTCACTCTTGATGACTGCTTCCTGGCTACCAACCAGTACTCGCGCCAGATTGAGGGATTTTGAAGTTTGTGAACAAACCCCGCTCTTCGCAGGGCTCGAACTCATGACCTTCGTATCAGGAGTCAGGCGCTCTACCCCTCGACCACTGCGCCTGGTTCATTCAACTCTGACCTCAAAATACATGTTTACTCACCTTGAATAATCGTGATAAGACATCTCAGTTTTGATATTTTGAATATGGATAATGTTTATTTTCCGGCTATGATAAATAAAATATATCCAACAGAGCTATAACTTTCGTAACTTACATTAACTCGACAACGGCATACGTTTATAAATATTCCGTGCGTGACTAACATTACATTTAATGACTGTGGTTTATTTTCTTTCACTTGCCTATATCACCGTAAAAAATGCAAATTGAACAAAACATAAAATTAAACATATAGTCAAACCTGTCTGTAAAGACCACCCATGGGAACAGCAAAATGTGGTCTTTGTTTACAGGTGGTCTCTATTAACAGATTAAATATCATTGAAAATGGTCTGATGGGAGAAAAAATTGGTGGTCTTTGCAGACAGGTTTTGCAATAGTGGTCTTTGTTCGCAGGTGGTCTTTAACACAGGTTTGACAGTACTCGTATTGGTTTGATTATAATGTATTTATTATAAGTATACCGGATTTATTTGCACAGGGGCTGTCCCGTAACTTTTTCACATTGCAGCAACGACACGCCTGTAACATACCATTACGATTCTTGGTTTCTTTTAAGAGTCTTAAATATTTAAAAATTCAGGGTTCTAAAATCCACTAGCCCGAAGTCCTGGACTAGACTAATGCTGAATCGGGCTATACCAACAGTTGAGTTGAAGTTAGTTCCGGACAATTATGTTTTTAAAGCTAACCAACATCAGCAATTGTTCAGTTGTAAGTCAAACCTTAGAATCCCACAAACACATACAATGTGATTATTAATTTTAGATTGTGGAGCTATCATTGTGTATGTTTTTTTGTTACAAAATTTCCCGATATTCGCCAACAACTAGCTTCCTATGTCGGACAAGTCAGATTGTACAACTCCATTAGGTCCGGGGACAAGTGAATATGAAAAATATTTCTAGAGCCCTGAATATAAATAATACCAAACTACGAAAATGTAGCGGATCCGTAGTCCAGTGGTAACGCGCAGGTTCGATTCCCCGCTCCATCACTGACCGTACTAACAGTCTTTCGGACGAGACTTTAAAAACTGAGGTCCCGTGTATGATGCTTTACATCGAGCACGTAAAAGAACCAGGGATGCTTCTGGAACTGGGGCATCTTCTGTATCATGCACTATCCTCCAAAAATGACTAACATTCTTCCGGAGGCGTCGCCCATATGGGAAACCGGTGGCGACGATAAATAAACGCAAATACAATCAAAAATGTATTTCCAACAAACCTTGTAGATGTTAAATCCAAAGTATAATAAAGATACTGTTTAAATCCATTTAGTATCCAAGCTAGTCCAGATATAACAGGGCCGGATATATAAACAAGTTTATACAACGATATATTTACAATTGGGTTCAAAATGTTTTACTCATTAAAAACAGAGAGTTCATATCGGTTTACCTAAACTAGTATGATATTTTGATAAATGACTTTGAACAGCGTAATCCATCTTGTGTTATAAAACCTTATGTCATTCATGCGTGTATAAGTGTATATGTTAAGCTCAAGCTAGTAATTACTTTTCAGGTAATTCAGGGCAAAATATTCATCACCTATCGAAATGAGAAAATGAAAAGGTCATTCACCCTAAGAAATCAGAGAGCTGAACGGAACTTAAGATATGAATGTTTTTGAATGTTGTTAATGGCGCATAGCCAGGTAACGTCAATCGGCGCGCATTGGAAGCGGTGTCAATCGGTATCATATGCAGTGCTTCACATCGTGATGCCACAAAAAGGTATCACATCTGACACCTGACCAACCAGTCTTTACATCCCCCCCCCAGTGTCGGCAAGGGAGCGACTGCGGACATTTTAATGACATGTCGCGTGTCGCGGCAGAGGTACGAACCCGCCGCCATCCCTATTTTAGCGGCGAACCACCAGGGACCTTATTCACAAACACATTAAGACTGAAACTCAGACTTAGACTTTAAAAATGCAAAAGTTATATTTACATTTTCGCTTTCGTTACATCTAAAAGAATGAAATTTTGTCTGAATAATTGTCGTTACCCACTGTACACATTTGCCGATTTCTTATTAAAATATTTGTTGTAAGAACAACATAGGAGAACATAGAAGGTAAAAAACATTGTGCTCTTCTAAAGTGCAAGTCTGAGTTCCATACTTATATTGCTCGTGAATAAGGCCCCAGGCCTGTGCAGAACAAGACATAATCTGTACAAATTTATACTAAGTATCGTACAATTATACACGTAACTACGCTAAAAGTCGTATTAACATCCACGTTTATGTAGGAGTACCTAGATTGAGATCAAAGCGGTACTTGATGAGAATTGAGAGCTTTTTGTACTTGTTTATCATCATTACCTGTAGCAGTGTGTGTCTGGTGAAGTACAGTCGGACCTCGTTCATTCGTACTCATCGGATCCGCGGAAATTATATTTCGAATAATACATGGTTTCGAATAGCCTATCTCAAGTCGGCGTGCCTTAGAAGATACACCAGGACCTGTATTCATAAACGTTTTAAGACTGAATGTCAGACTTAGACTTAGCGAAAGTTAAATTTACAAGCATTTCGTTTTCATTATAGTGTTTATTTATTATAGTGTCACCCCTATTTAAAGGGCCAGCCAATTCTGACTTATGAGACACCTACTTTCTGAGCACATTCACTTCCCGATTCCTATCCTTTTAATACCAGGCACCAGGCAGGTAGGCACACGGTAACCATTATTTAACTAGATGGCGGCTCACCAACCGGCCATATCAGAACAGACCCCTGTCGGGATTCGAACATTCGACCTCCCGCTCCCAAAGCGGATGCCTCAACCACTCGGCCAAAGGAGACGGTGATATATTTAAACGGATGCTTTTTGCCTGAATATTTCTTGTTACTCACTCACTACACTTTTGCCATGTTCTATCAAAATATATTGTATAACAATAACGTAGGAATAAAATGAAAATTTACCATTTTAAAGTCTAAGTTTGAAATTCAGTCTTAAAACGTCTGTGAATATGTACCCTGGACCTGATATTTATTTCGAATGATACCGAGTATTCAGATAGAAGGTGGTCGCATGAACGAGTTCTGACTGTATTACTGTTATCGAAGTATCTCTTAGCACTTGTTGTGCTTCTTGTGAAATAGAGTTGTCTGCGATTTTAATACAACAGAAGTTCATTGCCAAAATATCTAAGAGAAAAAAGGTTTGGATGTAAATCTCATAACTGAAATACCGTTGAAGTGGAATATGCTGATATAAACAACGTGTACAGTCAAACCTGTGTTAAAGACCACCTGCGAACAAAGACCACTATTGCAAAACCTGTCTGCAAAGACCACCAATTTTATCTCCCATCAGACCATTTTCAATTATATTTCATATGTTAATAGAGACCACCTGTAAACAAAGACCACATTTTGCTGTTTCCATGGGTGGTCTTTACAGACAGGTTTGACTGTATACGGAAATGTATGCTGTAGCGCACTGATAAAAGTACGGTGTTGAAATGACGCTAGTTAATACGTATATTGTTTTTAATAATTCATTATTTTCTATGTGTAACCGTAATTTTATTCAGTCATTCGTGAAGAAGGTGAAGTATAAAGGGAGTGCTGTGATGTATTTGAATAAAAAATCAATCTCCTACGCAGTGATCTCCCCTTACATATATCGGAGATGTAGCGTAACGTAATCGAGCAATATCGGCGAGTGGAGTTCGTAAACAAATAGACACAGATTTTAACAAAATACGAAATCAAATTACATTCCGAAAGTTGAAAGCGAAAAAAAACTGTATCTTTTTATTTATCGAAATGCATTTAAACCTATATCGCTCTAACCACTCAATAAAATATAAGTGCAATTAGTTTAATGCAAGATAGTGTCCACTTATACTCACGTACATAAATTTTATCTCACTAATTACGCTCAGTAATATCAAAGTACCCAAATAAAATGATTTGGCAATACAAGTAATATGTCAGTCAGTTTATAAAAAAAATGAAATAACTTTAAGCAATTACATTTATTCCTTGAGATAATATGTAAAACCACACTTAGAGACCGCCTCCAATTAAGACCACTCCCAACTTAGACCACCTCTAATTAAGACCACTCCCAATTAAGACCACCTCCAATTAAGACCACTCCCAATTTAGACACCTCCAATTAAGACCACTCCCAATTAAGACCACCTCCAATTAAGACCACCTCCAATTAATCCACTCCCAATTTAGACACCTCCAATTAAGACCACTCCCAATTAAGACCACCTCCAATTAATCCACCTCCAATTAAGACCACTCCCAATTAAGACCACCTCCAATTAAGACCACCTCCAATTAAGACCACTCCCAATTAAGACCACTCCCAATTAAGACCACTCCCAATTAAGACCACCTCCAATTAAGACCTCTCCCAATTCAGACCACTCCCAATTAAGACCACTCCCAATTAAGACCACCTCCAATTAAGACCACCTCCAATTAAGACCACTCCCAATTAAGACCACTCCCAATTAAGACCACCTCCAATTAAGACCACTCCCAATTAAGACAACCTCCAATTAAGACCACTCCCAATTTAGACACCTCCAATAAAGACCACCCCAATTAGGACAACCTCCAATTAAGACCACTCCCAATTTAGACACCTCCAATTAAGACCACCTCCAATTAAGACCACTCCCAATTAAGACCACCTCCAATTAATCCACCTCCAATTAAGACCACTCCCAATTAAGACCACTCCCAATTAAGACCACTCCCAATTAAGACCACCTCAAATTAAGACCACTCCCAATTAAGACCACTCCCAATTAAGACCACTCCCAATTAAGACCACCTCCAATTAAGACCTCTCCCAATTCAGACCACTCCCAATTAAGACCACCTCCAATTAAGACCACCTCCAATTAAGACCACCTCAAATTAAGACCACCTCCAATTAAGACCACTCCCAATTAAGACCACCTCCAATTAAGACCACTCCCAATTAAGACAACCTCCAATTAAGACCACTCCCAATTTAGACACCTCCAATAAAGACCACCCCAATTAAGACCACCTCCAATTAAGACCACTCCCAATTAAGACCACTCCCAATTAAGACCACTTCATTTATAAGACGGTATTTTCATGGACCAGTTTCTACTTTTAAACTCAATGATACAACCACCTCATTACAGATATATTATGCTCATTTTTTGATCATTTGTTTACCTAAACAAACATGAAAATTGTATATCCTATAGTTAAAACATAAATTAACATGCATTAACAAAGAATGAACTCATAATTTATTGATCTGCATTTATTGAAGAAAGATGTTTGCACATCATAAAATTTTAAAAAACTTTAAGTTTAAAGTGTTTTAGCAATCATGCTATTTTACAAGTTTTGTTTGATAGTAATATGGTAAAACTAGATAGTTTCAATCGATTATATATTGCAATGGTTCTTATAAGAGATGTTTAAGCCAATGTAACAACAATACTGGATGAAGCCAATTCAAACATGTTATGTTCAGATGAGCCAGATACATCTTAATAAGAACGAATTTCTTCAAAACCAACAGTTATCTTACTATCGAGGTGTCCCCGTATAAATAAAACAATAGCGCCGTAATACAATCAATTTGAAATTCATTTTCGATATCAAAACTAGTGTATAATGTTTAATCGAAGTACGTTTAACTTAATATGCTGAGCATATTAGATGCTAGTACAGATAATATATCAATATAGCCTTACTTTCAGTAGCTTATCCATTGTTAATACTCGAACATTGGTCACCAACGTTTTCTAAAATACTTTTTAAAAAATACTGGTCCCATACTTGTATGTATATATACACAAATCTATCGGTATGTACATTGTCGTGTTGAACCACCAACGTAAAAATGTTGACTCCCGGTGTTAGATTAGATAAGATAATTTTTATTCAACAAGACAGTTTGACAGTACACGTAATTTTTTCGTGAGTTTTAAAGGACTTTAAGGGCCTCAGTGAAAATATCTACAACTTCCCCTTTCGCTACCTACCTAGAAAAAATGTCCCATCAATTTGTTTTATTACCAATACGTTACATCGACTGATTCCGAAATGCAATTAACAACACAATATACGTTCCGTGGGTAAGATTAAGGTGTCAATATGCGTTGGTATCAATATTTGATTGTTTTCTGGGGGGTTTCCTGCTCACGTGAATTCGTGCATGCTTACATCGTCGTGAGAAAAATATTGTTATTTTTAATTAAACGTGTCGGATTAGTTTAATAATTTATGTTATCCTAAAAAATCGATAACGATCATAGAATGAAGGAAGATAAAGCGCGGGAAATGTGGCGTACCCAACAAACTGCTGGCAATTTCATAAATCATCATGACCCAAAATTTCCCACCCGGAACAAAACATCCCCCCCGAAGTGTTCGTATCAAACGTTAGAGTAGCGGAGGGGTCTGTCTGGTAGTGCGTTGGACGGGAGTTGAGATTGTAGCACTGGTGAAATAAGCAAAACCGTTTTGACAGTGTGTTTATAAAAATGAACATGTTCAAACTACGAAAGCATGGTGGTGACATTTCAGCTTCAAGAATTCGTGAATTTAACATTTACATTTCGGCTCAAATCAACTTCTTGAAATCACGATTTCATCCTCATGAATTCACGATTTCATCCTCGTGAATTCACGATTTCATCCTCATGAATTCACGATTTCATCTTCATGAATTCACGATTTCATCCTCATGAATTCACGATTTCATCCTCATGAATTCACGATTTCATCCTCATGAATTCACGTTTTCATCCTCATGAATTTACGATTTCATCCTCATGAATTCACGATTTCATCCTCATGAATTCACGATTTTCTCAATTATCACATACTTGGGAATTACTCCTATGTAAGAGCAATACTTGTGCTGCAGATGCATTTCTGAGGATATACATAAACATGATTTTATTAACAATACAGGTACTGAAGTTTGTAAAAAAATATTTATATGTGGCTGGATATATGCCGGTATGGCACATGAAATAAAGAAGGAATTCCTATATCTGCCAAACAATTTGTTATGTATAATCTTCCATCAAAAAATGTCCGTATAGGTAACTTACATACATACGTACGTACATAAATGAAACATGTTAGGAATATAAAAAAATGTTCTCGGTTTTTTTTCAAGGTGACAAACATCCTGATACAAGTCATGTATGTAGTTTTCAGGTTTTCATATGGTTTTATTTCATTTAAGTCCAGTAAGCCATATGGCCCATGAGAACAAACAAATATACATTGTATACATATATACAAACATACATCTATGAGACGGAGAAGGAACTCTATAACACATAAACGAACATATAACGTTATAGTTGAAGAACAAACTGGAAATGACTATGTAATAAAACATACATGCGATAGCGAAAAAACATGTGTATGAAATAATAATACATATAAATACGCGTATATATGTTATCAGTCATGACCATATTATCGTAAAGAATGTGTATGTAAATATAATACAATGTTATATGTGTATTTATTGTAAACTTTTTATCTATATATAACATTGCGACGAGCAATATTTTACATACATTTGTGAAGTCGATGAAAAACATTTAAAACAAAGTGTACAATATGTTTCGTTTGATATATTCATATTACAATTTTAATTAAATATCCTTTCGTATTTCCAGCGCTTTGAAAATGAATACGCTTAATTTCTTCATGACAGTTTCGTTTTGATTTTCAAATAATAACCTCAATTTTAACATACTTGATGTTTTCCAGTAATAACTCTTTATATACAGTTTACGGAGTTCATTATAAAGTTCACATTCGAGAATGAAATGATTATCGTCTTGCAACTTATCACAATAAAAACATGTTCTATTTTCTCTGTCTAGTTATGGTCTTTGCCATCTGCCGGATTCTATTCTTAGGTAGAACATAAAAAGGTGTCCTTTGAAAAATTAATTATTAATGCGTAGAAATAAGCGTTAGATTCCTCGTAGTAGAAGGGGCGAAGGGAGAGAACTCGAGATGGGAATTAAAGGGAAATAACTCGTGATAATTTCTTCGTATTTGTGTAATCAAACTAGATTAATCCGGCTAAATTAAGTGTACTACAACGAGATGTCAAAATAGCAAACATTGACACGCGATAGCTTTGTTGTTTTTGTTGTTGTATGTCTGGTTGTGTTGTCTTAGCAGAAAATAAAAAAATGGCGAATAGATAAGTTCATTCAAACATTGCCAGTCAGTACATATCAGGTGCGTAGCTAGCCCTCTATTCATGTGGAATCATAACTGGCTATGGGGGTCCGGGGGCATGCCCCCCCCCCCCCACCCTGCAATCTGGTGCATTCTGGGCGTTCTGAGGTGCTTTATTTAGTACTGGAAAATGGACAGTTTTAGGATCATAAATCAACAAATAAACCCTTTACTCGGCAGATATTTCTCTCTAAAATAGAGCTAAAATAGCAAACAAATACAAGCCCCGATTAGGTTAATAATACTCAGATTGTCTAACAGAAGTCTAATTTTCTGTCCTTTTTGCCAGCGAACTGTATTTTTTTTTGTCAGAATCATGTGGATTCAGCCGCGTACTCGCGTATATACTAACACAGGGGCGTAGATTACTATAGGCCTAGATTCCTGCGGCATACACTCTTTTTCGAAAAATCTAAACAATAAAATGGCCAAAACTGCAATAAAATATTTAATGTATGTTTTTGATGTTATTGTAAGCATATTAACCGGATCGAAATATACACCAAAACGCATCTCTGACGATCTTGCTATAAAAAAAAACTATGTCTACATAGTTCTTACATCTACAATATTTACCTCCCTTGTTCTAAATTGTCGGCCATTTTGATAGGCAACTTTCTGTAAAGTTTATGGGGAATATAATGTAAACGATGACAAGGACTTAAAATTAACTTATTCGTTATGCTTATGTGGGCATTTGGCTCAGAAAGTTGAAGAAAAAGTGGTTGTCACATGCAAATTCTCTTGATATTTTCTCAATTGTCATGTATTTGGAAATTACTCCTATAAGGGCTGAACAGTTTTGCCAATCAAAATGGCCGACAGTTAAGAACAAGGGAGGTAAATATTGTACATGTGGGAACTATGTATTAATCGACATATTTTTCGAACTTACAGTTTCAAACGTAAGTAAAATAACCTTCGAACTTGCGCTATAAGGGCAACTCTAAACAACACCCTGTGATCAGACTCACTAAGTGGTATTTTTCTTCTATATACAGTGAAACCTCAATAAAAAGACCACCTATGATCCTAGATAACTGGTCTCCTTAAAAAGGTGGTCTTAATATTGAGGTTGAGTAAAGAGCAAAACAATGAAAATGGACTTGAAAATTGTGGTTTGAATTTTGAGGTGGTCTTAGTATTGAGGTGGTCTTTAAGTGCGGTTTAACTGTAATAATATTTGTATTTATAGGTAAAGTGGGGAACCGAGCCATCAGTTTACATGTATTTGTTTTACTGATGTTGGCTGTTGTCGAGAGGTTGTTGCTCTAGAGAGATTTAACGGATGATACGTCCGTATTACAGGAACATTGATACTGTTGTTGAAAAGAGATTATTGTTCAAGAGAGGTCGGACGTTCAACATATCTTGCACTGTCTACTGTTTCTCACTTCCTTGAAAATATCTATGTTAAAACCTCAATATAAAGACCACCATCGGGACCCTTGAAACTGGTCTTAATAAGGTGATCTTAATAATGTGGTTGTATATAGACCAAAATGGATTGTAAATAGTGCTCTTAATTTTAAGAAGGCCTTATTATTTAGGTGGTTTTACTATATTATTACGGTTTGACGTGCTTGTGAGGTTAATTGACTTATATGCAATCAAAGCCATGTTAACATTTGTCGAAGAGATATGAAGTATATATTCTAAATGTATGAACATACGGCGCATCTTTGCACCAAAGTTGAAAAAACTTACCGTTTGTGCTAAGTATTCCGCTCGTCAGGCGTAAAATCTCGCAATAAATCTAACAAAGATTCCGCTTTGGAATGCAATATTTCCCCCAGGCCTCTCGATTCTACCAAATATACGCAACCAATGCGGTACACCTTAAACAAGCTCCAATACCTGGAGTGAAGAAGCGGCATAGTTTAGCAGACTTTATGGGGAACAGCAGAGAATTGCGGATTTAACTAGTCTAAGTTTGTTCGGCGCTTCGGCAAACTTCGGATAATTCCGTAACCATTGATCCGATGTATGCCGATTGCATTTCGACTCGTATTCGGAAGCACTCGGCATATTGACTATCGACTGCAATAACTAACATAAAAGTCTGTCCATTTACCAGTTGATACCAGATAGCAAGGTCGGACGTACAACACTAAAAGTAGAAATAGCACAATGCTTTAACCATGTAAAAGGTGTTCAGTATTCACTCCGTGCAATAATTCAGATGCGTAGCGTGAACAGATTAAGAGATAGTCATGGGGGTGCAGGGATTTGTCATTTCCCTGACACAGAAATCTCGAGTCCCCGGCTCCCTTTTCTTTCTAAGGATTCCCGTTTGCAACTTACTGTGCATACCTGGGACCCCTAAAACTATTATTGTCAAGTATAAACTGCATATCTGGGACCCTACAAATTGACTAAGGACCCCCAATTTCTCAAACACGAGGGTCCAAGGACACCTAGCTGAAAAATCCTAGGGAAAACCTTGGGTTGGGTTTGGGAGGGGCTGCCTATACCCCTATAAAGTATAAGGCTCACAGTTTTTCCATTTTTTAAGAATTTCATTTTTTAAACCTTTCAACATCATTTGAGTGCTGCTATGGGCTTTACAACCTCTTCTGTAAGTGACATCATTTCAAGAAAACGCAACATAGGATGTAACTATTTGCAAGCAGGAAATAATATTTATTCCATATGGTCACTACGTTTTCATATTGCCAGTACATGGTGACATCACATGTGTCGTTGTCTGGATATGACGTCACTTAAGGAGAGGTTGGAAATGTAACAGCGGCGCTCATTTGAAGCCTAAAATTGAAAAATCATAGTTTCCGTATGAAAATCCATAAAACCGCATATCCTCGGAATTTGGATTCTGTGCAACATTTGACATAACAAAAGATCTACTAATGATCAAAATTTAGATATTCAAAATTGTTCGTTCGAATGAAAGGTCGTACAAATATACAAGGTGGTATATATCTGAAAAGGTACCTAGGCTACAATACATAGCTTTGATACTGAATGAAAGAATATCTAGTCCATTTGGAAATAATTGAGCCACAGTAACAGACGACTTTGTAAAACGGTAACCACAGTTCAAATAAAGGCTATGTTGATTTATAATTCGAGTTACAAATAAAATAAGCCAATTGAACCTTGGATTTTATTTACTATATTTAAATATTCATGATTTACCAATAAACAAGCGCAAAAAAAGATGGAACTATCTAAATGGAATGAAGGTTTAGAAAAGTTTAGAAGTCCGAAAACACAGTGGCAAAGTACAGGAGTCTGATTATTGATCACATTTATACAAATAGTGTAAATTGTGTGTATTTGTGTTAATTTATCGTCGCCACCGGTTTCCCATATGGGCGACGACTCCGGAAGAATGTTAGACATTTTAGATTGTTGAAGGATAGTGCATGATTCCGAAGATGCCCCAGTTCCAGAAGCACCCCTGGTTCTGTTACGTGCTCGATGTAAAGCATCATACACGGGACTTCGGTTTTTCAAAGTCGATGATTATTGTTTGTTACTAAAACTGCCTTGCTTGTTTACAAAACTGTTAATAACTTTATGCCAGTTTATTGCTGAAATTTTCAGATAATGAATCACACAATCTACGTTTGGTATAGCAATTAAACATCTAGCCAAGTTTCCAAATGAAACCTAGAACAAATTATTTGAAAGATGCAAAATATGAAAAAACAAACATCTTATATCTATTTTATTCGTTAAGGAAAACTATAAGAAATTTCTACTATATTAACAATATAGTAAAACCTGTATAATGCGACCACCATTGGGACCCTTGAAAATTGGTCTTATAATTGAGGTGGTCTTAATATCGAGGTTGAATAAAGAGCAAAATAGTGAAAATGAACTTGAAAATCGTGCTCTTTATTTTGAGGTGGTCTTATTATTGAGGTGGTCCAGAAGTGAGGTTTTACTGTATATTGTTACGTCACAATTATTTATGTTTTTATAAATTTCTGCACCATTGTTCTTGTTGCTAAACATTTTATTTATCTCCATAATTTATATATTAATGGGTGTGTCTGTCAGAGCATGAATGAACATGTATGTATACAGTGAAACCTCAATAATAAGACCACCATTTTGGAACCTTGCAAATTGGTCTTATTATCGAGGTGGTCTTAATATCGAGGTTGAATAAAGAGCAAAATAGTGAAAATGAACTTGAAAATTGTGCTCTTAATTTTGAGGTGGTCTTATTATTGAGGTGGTCTAGAAGTGAGGTGAGGTTAACTGTAGTTAATGAATCTCCTGTTCTCCTCAAAGGTCAATGTATCATATTCTCCTCCAAGGTCAATATATCCTGTTCTCCTCAATGGTCAATGTATCCTGTTCTCCTCAAAGGTCAATGTATCCTGTTCCCCCAGGGTAACTGTATCATGTTATTCGCCAAGGTCATTGTATCCTGTTCTCCTCCAAGGTCAATATTCCCTTTTCTCCTCAAAGGTCAATGTATCATATTCTCCTCCAAGGTCAATATTCCCTTTTCTCCTCAAAGGTCAATGTATCATATTCTCCTCCAAGGTCAATATTTCCTGTTCTCCTCAAAGGTCAATGTATCATATTCTCCACCAAGGTCAATATTTCCTGTTCTCCTCAAAGGTCAATGTATCCTGTTCCCCCCAGGGTCACTGTATCCTGTTCTCATCCAAGGTCACTGAATCCTGTTCTCCTCCAAGGTGACTGTATATTCTGTTCACCTTCAATGTCCATTTACGGATAATATATTATGCATTCACCAGGTAGATAGGTCTATACCTAATAGATCTATATCAATATAATTATAGATCTACATCTGTAATTGTGTGTGTTTTTTTTCATTAATACAATTTTAATTTCCTTTCCGTGTCAATGTCTCATCAAAATTGGATCTTTTCGATTGTTGAAGTACGTTGAGGTTATTAAGAAAACATGGCCGACAAGTCGAGCTCGTCAACACATGAAATAACTTACTATCTAAATGTTGAAAACGCAAAAATACTTGCTTTTCTTATGGTGTCAGGATTTGTAGTTTATCATGGCTTTATACATATTAAATACAGTGAGTATGCATGGTATTATATCCATTCTGGTAATCGTTTTATCAGTAGTGAAGTTAAGTGGGTGGGGTACTTGGCGACGGTGAACGGCAATCTCCTACGCAGTGATCTCCCCTTATAGTATAATCCTAAGCTTTATTAATAAAACGTAACACTCCTAGTAATAAAAAGTGTACGCTTACCGCCAATGCATATATTCAATTTTACACATCCATTCACTGATTGAGATTTCTGTTGACAAAAAGAAATGAACATTGGAAAAGTCTAAACTATAAGTCGTATACATTCCTATTTACTTGGTACCAAAATAATTTAGTATACAAAATTGACGTAAGGGTGTGGACGAAGTAATTTTTCCCGCTTTGAAACGAAGCCTTGTTCCGAAATCTGGGGTTTTCACATGCCAAACATTTTGACTAATTATTGATTTGTGATGTGTTAATTAACCGGGTATGTTGCACAGCCATTATACTGATGGTCTGAAATCTGCAGTGGATGGAAACAAGGGCGCATCTTTAAACAATTAGCCCATGATATTGGAAACTCTTGACATATTCCGTCGTAGAAATCATCAATTGAGCTATAGGAAATGTATTCCCCTGATGGTGACATTTGATAGTTCTAAATTAGTTGAAAAAGAGTGACAAAGAATCATGTCGGAAAGTGCAAGTACAGTCTAAGCAGAAACTTCTGCAGTTCACATACATGTGAACCTTTTCTGAAGTCAAATTGGGAGATTGCACCTCGAAAAGTTGGAGATTTAGACTCATAACGGGAGATTTTTTTGTGTGGCCGAAATAATGTCTTCACACGTATTATAGGCTATTAATAGCAATATTTTGCGATTTAACCCGTAATCTGGGGGTCATGCCTTTAAAAGAGTCGCCAATTAACAATTTTATTGCCAATTGTCATATCTGAATACAATAGAAACGTGTGAAACTTGAATAAACAACATCACAAGCAAGGGTCGCTTCATATTTTGATCAGTGTCACCAAGCGCTTGATTCCATGGTATGTTATACATGTATTTCATTGTTTATTTTAGGTAATGACACGTGTAAATGGTTGCTTAGCGATGGAAGATTTCCTGGTTATGGTGTCTGGCAACCATATGGCTGTATGACACATAAATATAATCTAGAGTAAGTAGTTCATACCTGGGTTTATTTTCAGCTGTTAATCGGCTATATTCCCAATGAAAAACAAGTATATATTTAGTGGATTTTTTTTGGGTTAATTTTACTGCCGAATAAAGGCTGTTTCCCCTTATCAAAAAGTGTCAATTTTTCCCGTAAAAGCATATTTTTTCCCAATTCTTTGTTCGTTTTTCCCCCTCTGACTGAAGTTCCATTCATTAATTCAGGTTTTTGTGTATTTTATCTTTTATAAAAAGGATTTTTGCTATTACATCACCTCATATATATAACAAACACCAGCCACAGCTGAAAAGTTATTTTTTATAAGCCAAACAACCATTATCTTATTTTCCCAAATTTGGGATTTATTGCGCCCATTTTCCCAATTGAAAAGGCACAGGCAGTAAAATTATTTTCCAAAAAAATCGCTGATATTTTCCCCAATTTGAATGTAAAATTTCCCTATAAATCGGAAGAAAAGGTTTTGGTTTAAGCCAATTAAGTCAAATACGGACTTTGTTATGCATGACTATTCATTAGCATTTCTCGACCAATGAAATGGAAGATAACAAATCTCCTTTGTGAAGAGCTATTGATGTCCTGCCTAACATGATTTGAAAGCCCTGATCTCATTGGAACGCTCAGAGCCGCAATTTCATCCGTAACTCTCAGCAATGTCCCTATCGCTTGAGGTGTGCGTCATGCGACCAATCAAATGGCTGGATTTCACCTCATTCATTATTTATGAGAACAAGATTTTAACAGTCAGTTTGCCCAGGGTATCATATATGTTATGAATAGCCTGGGTACCGAGAATGCCCTAGTATATGATTGTGTACTTATATTTCAGAGATTCTCGGATGTGTATGCATTATATATCATATTGGGGAGGACATAACCATATAACCTTCGTCGGGGACTCTCGTATACGACAACTGTACTTTGAATTTGTCAGCTTATTGAGTAGTGACCCAGTAACGAGGCACAAGGCACACCAAGATATCAAGTACCAGGATGAGCATATAAATGCCAGAGTAGTACGTATACATTGTTCATTCTTATAAGGCCAGTCTTAATGATTACTTTGTTTCCCTCTAGGGACCCATGCCAGAGTTTTTTTTGGGGCCGAAATTCGGACCCATTCCCCTCACTCAAAAGTATGTTTTTTCCCCTATCCTCCGTTAAAATTCCCCTCCTACAGCTTTTTTTTTTTAAATTGGAGATGTTGCCAGTATTGTTGATATTTTTAATCAGAAAGATAGAAACATTGCCCTGTAATGAAACTAACTGATCTGTTAGCATATTTACATGTTTACATCAATGCAACAAAGAAGTGTAGTGAATACAGACATAGAAATATATACTTTTTTATGCACATTATTTTCCCCTCACAACGCTATTTTCCCCTATCTAAGGGCCCCGCCACCATTCCCCTAGAAGTGAAAAGAAACACTGCATGCCGTTACAGTATGGGTAGAGCCAACTTTGAAAAGGGTTTGTTCCCTGTCCAGCGACCCTTTCAATTTAAAAATAGTTCAGGAAAATATTTATTGTGGATAATTTAGCCACAAAACCGCTCGTCTTGAAAAAAACAAATCCTGTTTTCAGTTCTTTGGTCAGTCATCTCCCTGAATATAATATGGTGATATAAAATCAGTCTGCAACTCCTGAAAATATTATGATAACATTAAATACAGTTGCAATCAGTATGATCAGTTTACAGAACAGAAGTGAATCAACATGTCTTAAAAAAATATGGTGCTCTTAGATTGACCGCGAACAGGTGTATGATTTTTTCAGGACCGATCCATGTCAATTTAGATAAGGAAATGTTCGTGCGCGTATAGCTATAATTGCTGTTTGGTTTACTTTTCTATCAATACCCAACCGCGTTTTTTTCTCTGTCAAGTTTATGGACAAACACGAACATTTCAATTCTCCTTTTTGAAATGTAATGCCATTGTCCAGGTAATATGTTCATGCGTTCGCGGTTAATAAAACCGCACTATAACCGTGCTTGATATTGTTGAAAAGCAGATCTAGTTGGTAATTGTCTATCATGAGTTAGTCAACTGGCCTATTGCTATTGAGTGTATTTTCAATTAAATTTGCAGGATTTTATGTGGATGCCGTTTGTGAACACAGATATGTATAAGATGTATAAATCTTGGATGTTGAGCGGACCTCGCGATCGACCCAACTTGATTGTTACTGGAAGTGCTACGGTAGGTTATCACGGATCTCCCTGACGCAGAAATATTGAATCCCTGCCTCCCTTGTCTTTCTATGGACTCCCATTTTTAACTAACTGTGCATTGCTGTGACTCATTAACAAAACTTTTGTCAAGTATAAACTGCATATCTGGGAACTTATAAATTTACTAAGGACCTCTAATTTATCAAACACGAGGGTCCAAGGACCCCTAGCTGATAAATCCTAGGCAAAACCCTGGGTTCATAGAATATTCAGTCTGAAATGTTACAAAAATGTGTATTCAGTTAGTACAAGATTCTCGGGAATTATGACGTTAGGTCGCTGTGGTGTAGTGGTTAGCATAACAGACCGGCAATCCGTAGACCTGGGTTCAATTCCCGGTAGCGCCATTGACCGATTTTTCATGTTTCTCAAACATGACTTTATTTTCTAACATCACTTGAAATCTGGGTTATTTTTAGATTTTTTTTCAATTTTCTTGGGCATGAGTCATGTCCAAAAGGAGGCCAGAAAAACATGCACAGTAATTTTTTAATGTGAACATGTGTTTAATAAGAAAACATGTTTTTTATACAAAAGCCATTCATCTAGTTTTTAAAGATTTTCGATTATTTTGAACTTGTATTCATGATAATGATAAAGTCAATTTTTTATAGAAGATATCTTTGTTATAGTCTGATCATATTAACCTAATCCTGACCTTTATTGCATGAATATATTAAACAGCGATAACGCTGACTTTACAATTTTCCATGAGAGATTTGTGCATCATCGTTATTTTTTGTTACAGTTACAGAAATCATTGCATTCGTGGATTTCTTTCATTATGCATACAAAAATCATTGCATTCGTGGATTTCTTTCATTATGCATTATCAAATGACCAATCAATACGACGTGAGCCGAAGTTAATCAGATTAGAGCCGAAGGATTTAGATAATCGGCCTACTGTGAAATTATGCTAACAGAGATCAGGAGGATCAGATTAATTTGTCCGAGTAATATATCATCCTAGATCTATAACTAGGTGTGTTTTTGTTTTTTTCAGTGGAGCATCAAAGACTTCAATGCAAGTAAAGATGCTCTAAAAAACTTTGAAGGTATATATTTATTTATATATTTATTTATTTATATATATATTTTTTTTATTTATTCATCTATTTATTTACTGTAGTATCATTTGAATTCGCGCAGGTCTAATTTTCGCGTATTTCGCGCTAGAGACGAAGCGCGAATTTAAGTCCGCGCGATTATTAAACTTCCGAAACTAACATGGCTATCCGATTTTTTGACTGTCCGAAAATGTGTGTATGTGCACTTACGTTTTTTCTTTTCATAATTTGTCGCTGTTTTTTCTGATAATCTGTGTGGAATAATTAGGAACAAGGAATATTTTGACGCAGTTTGATTACTAGTAAGTAAGAGTGGTTTAAATGGAACATTAATTCATAAATTGATTTTTCTTTGTTTACAATGTTTATACAGTAAAAACTCAATAATGAGACCACAAATGGGTCCGCCATAAAGTGGTCTTAATATCGAGTTGGTCTGATTATTGAGTTAAGTCATACTGTGTATCAGTACTGGTAATCTTCCAATTAAAACACGGTAGGTTTTTTCTCAACATATTTGTGATTTTGTAAATACTGCTGTGTCCCATACATGTGTGACATTATAAACAACAAATATCTATAGATGAGCGGCTTAGATAGAATGATGTCTAAAGAATCGCCCTATTTCGGAAATTTGATTTCGCCAGAGGGGTAGGCTACGGGAAAGTGAATTATCTTTTCGAGACACCCCGTTGGGTGCCTCTCCGTATAATGTATGAATCAATCAAATCGTCTAATTTGTTGCATATTTAAACAACGCGCTTCATATACAATATTTGATTGGTCTAAAATGTAGGTCAAGATCAATAATATACAGCTACATCGAAAAATCAATAATGGAACAAATGGTTAATAACAGAATACATTTTTGTATAACTTTATTGAGATAAACATATTGGACAAACAGAATAGTCATCCACATATCCTTCAGCCAGTTTCGCTTTCCTCTTGCATATTGAATGAACCTGAACACTGAAGCATAAAAATAAACTATTATAGATACACGTTTATTACGAAAAATGAATAAATACTAGAAGTGTGTAATGATAATTATAATAAGGTAATGCCACAGGCTAGACAGTTCTATTTAAGAAATTAATTGCTCTTTCCTTCAATAATGTAATTTTAATATGTTAATTTAAAACTTTCATTGCCAACAACTATTAATTATATTTTAAGATAGTATCCTAACAGTTATGTAAAGCAGAGGTCAAACTTTCTCTGACTGTCATTGATTAAATTAATTTTCACAGAAAGGTCAGTACGCTTTCTGCTCATGTCCGATTTTGTAGCAATCTTTAATCAACTAGATAGATCTAGAAATCTCATTCAAATATAATTAACTATTCTGACCCCAGGGTATCACAAAATGCCAAATTGTAAAATACCTACCTGATGATGTGTTTATACCACCCGGAGGGATTAAAGTGTTATCAATGTAAGTTTTTTACACATCCGTCTGTTTCGGAACGGTACGTGGTCGTATTTTCGAGTTGAAAATGTTCTTTTATTATTGATCGGGACCTGAATAAGCGGTCGCATTACACAATATCGAGTTGCCCGCAATATCGAGCTTCGTGACCATTGAATTATATAGAGAAAAATTCGGGTCCGGAAAAAAGTGGTCTTAATAAAGAGTTGGTCTTAAAATCGAGTTGGTCGTATCATGATTTTCTACTGTATAAAGAATACACGACTGCATAAAATCGTTGTCATCCGGATTGCACGCACTGCAACTTTTTTCTTCATACTTTAATTCTTGAACAATTCGTACAGTCGTGTCAATTAACGCCAATTAATCGTTGGATGTGTCATATTGTTTGTGGAATTGTTATGGGGTATGTTTTAATTCGTTCCCGACTGGTTCGCTGAAATAACCAGGGAATCAAGCGCTTGGTGACACTGATCAAAATATGACGCGAACCTCGCTAGTCATGTTGTTTATTCAAGTTTCACACGTTTCTATTGTATTCAGATATGACAATTGGCAATAAAATTGATAATTGGCGACTCTATTACAGAGATAACCCCCAACTTACGAGTTAATACGCAGAATATTGCTATTTACGCTTATGATACGGATGTACGAAATAATAACACGCGCTGCGATACCGTCATTTTTGTCTGATTTTTTTTCTTCAAAAATTTAAAATGCACGAATTTAGGCCCGCGCGAAACTGCCTTTTTTGCTGTTTGCGCGAAGTTTCACCCCCGCGAATTTAAATGATACTACAGTATTCATCTATTTATTTATTCATCTATTTATTTATTTATCTATTTATTTATTTATTAACACAGCAATCCTATATATGCCGCCTTGTTGATCGATGTACTTGGTCAGAACTGAAAAAGGGCCAGGTCCCACATTTACAGTATTACCTCCCTTGTTCTGAATGGTCAGCCATATTGATAGGCAAATTTATTTGAAGTTTATAGGGAATATAATGTAAACAATGATAAAATATTGTTACCAGCTAATTGGGTCAATGATGTCGTTTAAACATCATTACCTGGGTTTTTTAGCATTTTCAGATTTTTTTTCAATCACACTGCCGAAAACCTACCCGCCTACCATTTTAGTATGGGCCTAACGTTGTTTATGTTACATGTGTAATTATATTATTGTCTTAGTATAGGATAGACATCAAGTGGCATTGTCTGTACAATATATACATGAACGTTAGTGGCATTGTCTGTACAATATATACATGAACGTTAGTGGCATTGTCTGTACGATATATACATGAACGTTAGTGGCATTGTCTGTATGATATATACATGAACGTTAGTGGCACTGTCTGTATGATATATACATGAACGTTAGTGGCATTGTCTGTATGATATATACATGAACGTTAGTGGCATTGTCTGTATGATATATACATGAACGTTAGTGGCATTGTCTGTCCAATATATACATGAACGTTAGTGGCATTGTCTGTCCAATATATACATGAACGTTAGTGGCATTGTCTGTCCAATATATACATGAACGTTAGTGGCATTGTCTGTCCAATATATACATGAACGTTAGTGGCATTGTCTGTCCAATATATACATTAGTGAGTGTATATATCGTATAGACGATCCCACTAGATTGTCTGTCCGACTTAGACCACATGAACTTCATGAACGTTGTATATACGATATAGATGGTTGGTATGGAGGCTGCTGATTGGACGGATTGCAGTGGGCGTGGTCTAATGATAAATACACAACTAGTACATAAAAATTATTTTTATTTTCAGCCAATTTAACATATATTGTGCCATATTTTGAGAAAATGAAAGAGTCGACAAACATTATCTGGACGCTGCAAGGTAGTATTTTTGTCTTTAGTACTTATACAGACAAAGATTTTGAACAGATTTGTATTAAACAAAATTGATGCTTAGAATTATACTAGGTACTAGATACCTTCTTTTATTAAGAAAGTTCAGCTGCGTGCAAAGTGTGTCAAATATCAAAATATTATTTACCAATATTTTTTTAGATGTTGTATTAAATTTACCCCAACGCTGACCGTTAAAAACTCTTGAACATTTATCTTTTCAAAAAAAATGAGATAACTGAAGTGTGCAAAATAATGGGCCTCTCAGAAACGTTTACAGAGTTCTAACTACAATCGGAATTCTATTTACAGATCCTGTGATTGAAAAGAGGTTGTACGCTAATCGTTCCATGATTACTAACGAGCAGATAGATCATTACAATAAAGTGGCCCTGGAAGTGTTGTAAGTATAACTTACAGTTCATTGGTGTTTTGATTTACTGCCCTGGATGTGTATTAACTAAAATCATTTGAATAAAGAGGCCCTGGAAGTGTTGTAAGTAATTCATTCATCTCAGTGGTGTTTTGATTTACTGCCCTGGATGTGTATTAACTAAAATCATTACAATAAAGAGGCCCTGGAAGTGTTGTAAGTAATTCATTCATCTCAGTGGTGTTTTGATTTACTGCCCTGGATGTGTATTAACTAAAATCATTACAATAAAGAGGCCCTGGAAGTGTTGTAAGTAAAAACATTCGGCTCAGTGGTGTTTTGATTTACTGCCCTGGATGTGTATTAACTAAAACATCTGCTTTGATGAAAAAAAGCTTCTATTCTGGACGGATTTTTATCAGAATTTTTTTATAAAAAAATCCGAAAATTCTATACAATTTAGGTAAAAGAGTACATGTCATTGGAAATATGACCAGATAAATGGTATGAAAACTACTGAAAACTAGTCGTTTTCAACAATTCTGCTTTAAATTTGGAGAAAATATAGTTAGACCATTAGGAATATGACCAAGTTTTATGATATTGGCTGGAAAAAAATTCCTGAATAATCGTGTTATTTTAGTGCAAGATCTCAGAGTTCAGCCAATGTTTGGAGTTCTTCCAGACTTGTTGCTCAAGGTTTAAAGAAAGAACTTGAGGATGGAATTCATCTGTCTCCCACAGCTCTTCAACTGGTAAATATGATTCATGACTGCAGTACTTGTTTGTCAGATTTAACTTAGAGTAACCTTATTCATCTAGCATTGTTTGTGAAACAAGGTTGCAACTTATATTTATCACTCTCAATGACCGCTTCCTGGGTTACTAACCAGGGTTGGCATGGTATTTACTGGTGCGGTATTTACCAGTTAATAATTCAGATGCACATGGTCATTTTATACTATTTTGACATATTATTTGGATACTCGATATTGCAGGATGCTCAGATGTTGATGAACATGTATTGTAACCATCAGATGAATCACGACGACGGTACGTGTTGCAGTAAGCCTGAGCCAGCGACGACGTTACAGATCATCGTTGCCGCTTTCTTCCTTGTATGGTAAAAAAGTGTTTATTTACTATAGTGTTACCTCTATTTAAATGGCCAGCCATTACTGACTTATGAGACACCAATTTCTGAGCACATTTACTTCCCGATTCCTATACTTTTAATGCCAGGCACCAGGCAGGTAGGCGCACAGTAACCATTATTTAATTAGCTGGCGGCCCACCAACCAGCCGTATCAAAACAGATCCCTACCGGGATTCGAACCTTTGACCTCCTCATAGCTCTTTATATCATTGTCATTAGCTGTGTATAACATTGTCATTAGCTGTGTATAACATTGTCATTAGCTCTGTATATCATTGTCATTTCAGTATGGTATCATGTTTAGCTCTGGTCATATATAGAAGACGAATGAGAAGAAATGGTCTTAAAATAAGACTTGGTAAGTATTTATCAAATTTTATGTCACTTAAGGGAGAGAATTGGCCTCTTGTCAGCAGATTATCCATGTTTTTTGGACAACAGTTGTCAGATGTGGTCAGCCGTGTACAAAAATGGTAATTTCTTCCAAGGATGTTGACAGTGTCCTGTGATTTTTGAAGTTTCCTCTTCTTTTTAGGCAATGAGCATTTACAATCCTGGTTATTTGAATTGTAAAACACTTAAGTGTTTACTATCTTTGTGGGTAAAAGAATAAGCCACTGTCAGTAACTTGTATGTAAGTAAACTTCTCTCAATAAGGATTCCATTTGCCTAGGGCCGTCATTGATTCAAATTTTTGCATATTGATGATATTTATTCTTGATGCCATTAAAACCGCAACTATTCTACTTAATGGCGTGAAGTATATATAGTGAAAGACTAATATCGCCGTAATTGTTGATGTATCAATATGGATTGTATCAATGACGGCCCTACTTTTGACTAACTTGCATGATAATTCCCATCGTTGTGTTATAAGGAAATCCCTGAATTTTTCTAATTACTATACTGAAAATCTGAGTGAAATTATTTATCCCAATATCTGTCACTTGTAAAGCAATTGAAAATTTCATTTCATTTTTGATGAAAAATTTCAGAGAATGGTCAAAGAAATGGCGGGAACGGCGGTGAAGAGAAGCCAGCAACAGAACAGGCTCAATCGTTGTACGAAGTTCTCTCCTCGTTGTCCAAGCTTGGAATTATCATGGCATATTTCTATCTCTGTGACAGGTAAATATTATCTCGTTGTCCAAGCTTGGAATTATCATGGCATATTTCTATCTCTGTGACAGGTAAATATTATCTCGTTGTCCAAGCTTGGAATTATCATGGCATATTTCTATCTCTGTGACAGGTAAATATTATCTCGTTGTCCAAGCTTGGAATTATCATGGCATATTTCTATCTATGTGACAGGTAAATATTGGCTAGAACCCTTTATAATGCGACATGACAGAAACGCTTTTTAGTATCAGAAATAAAACAAAATGATCTTAAAAAAACATTATAGGATCACTGTTGATTAAATACTTATTAAGAGGTGAAAGGTGAAAGATTGTTTGTGTTTGAAATATTCAGTCGGACCTCGTTTATTCAACAACTTTTCATCCGAATACTTGGTATCATCCGAAATGAATATTAGGTGCCGGTGTATTTTCTTGGGCATGTCAAATTGAATTGTTCTAATCGAAACCATGTATTATTTGAAATAAAATGTTGGATCCCATGAATGTGAATAAACGAGGTCCGACTAAAGTTCACTGTAGATGGTAACAATTAATTCTGTGTTCACACTTCATTGAAGACTTAAATTACGTAAGAGAAACAATGCAAAAGCAGTATAAATGTTTCAGGGGTGTTAACATTCCGTAAATCCGGACCCAGAGATTGATTTTCAGATTGATATAAATCCAATGAGTTTCTATGGGGATAGGGGCAAATTTGATACTGAAGGAACAAAATTGAGTGTGAATGTATTTATAAAAAAACATTTGATAACAACCAAGGTGTTCCGCAGACAAGTTCTTGGATGAGTTCTTCGATTTCGCTTAGTTTTCAGGATTAAGGACATTGGCTCTGTTGATACCCCTGTGTTTGCTGAAGTGGGATTATACTATCAATTAACCTCTCTAGAGCAACAACCTCTCAAGTTCAGCCAAATTTTGCGTCTCCCAAAGGGTGTAGCTCTTGAGAGATCGCACTGCATGTAATTTAACTCCGATATGTGCTTGTTATAATTGTAATACTCTAATCGTTCCATGTTTTCAGGACAAACTTCTTCATGAAAGAGAACAAGTATTATACTCATGTGAATTTTTTCCTGCCATTCGCGTATGTGATGATCCTTGGGTTTTTCTTCACAGAGAGCACTGACAAGGTATGCAGTTTATCCTGATTACCGATGTGTTAAGTTTTGTTTGTTTGTTAGTTTCATCGGGTTTAACGCCGTTTCTCAACGATATTTCAGTTATATACGGCGGCCGGTTCACCTAACCAGTTTTTCCTGGACTGAATTCTTACCAGTACTAACTTACCCTTCCACAAGGAGCCGGCAACTTCTCCACATGTGGAGGAAAATCGATATTTTTGTCAAATTTTCATGGAAGGGTATGACCTGCCGCGACCGGGAATCGAACCCAGATCGCCGGGTTACAAGTCCAGCGCACTAACCACTAGACCACAGCCGCGGCTGTTAAGTTTTCAACATATGCATTTCAAGTAAGAACTGCGAATATGTACATGCAGACAGTATATATTTAATACTAAATCATTTAAACAAATGAACTTTACACTTAGCTTATAACTAAATCCATATTCTATATGAAATTCCCAAATAGCCATTCACTATTAGAGCTCAAATCTGTCAACAAAAAAATGCTGAAAAGTGTTTCAAAATATTTAATTCTATAATAAAAGTGAATGAGTTTATTAAATAAATTACTTATTTATCGAATCTGTCGACTGACCTTTGAAAACTGGTACCAGTCTAGCATTTTTATGAACATTGTACTGTTACAGACTGTGTTTGTAGGTTTGTTCATTGAAATTGCCATCAGTTTTGAATGTATGTCAATGTTTTTCAGACTGAAATCCTGCACAGAGATCAGACAGATGAATGGAAAGGATGGATGCAGCTTGTGATCCTGATATATCATATAACTGGGGCTAGCAAGGTATGTATGCAGGCATTTCCCTGACACAGAAATCTTGAGTCCCTGGCTCCATTTTCTTTCTAGGGACTCGCATTTTCCACTTACTGCACATCCCTGGGACCCCTAAAATAAACCTTTGTCAAGAATAAACTGCATATCTGGGACCCCTAAAATAAACCTTTGTCAAGAATAAACTGCATATCTGGGACCCCTAAAATAAACCTTTGTCAAGAATAAACAGCATATCTGGGACCCTACAATTTTACTAAGGATCCCCAATTTGACCAACATGAGGGTCGAAGGAACCCTAGCTGAAAAATCCTAGGGAAAACTCTTGTCATACTATTTTATCTGTCTTCGTTTTGTTTTAATTAATTTGTAGGAGACAGTGATAGAGGGTCATTATGTTTGTACACTGTATACAGGACAGTTATATTGAAAATTATCTTCTTACGGTCTTTTTTGTCACTGGTTGCAGGGGTGTAGCCAGAGCTGGTAGAATGTGTACGCAATTAATCTAGGGGGGTTTAAGGGCATATACTCGGGGCGGGGGGGGGGGGGAACAGTTTTCTAGAACATTCATGGTGCAATCTGGAAACATGTTCACAAGCAATACACTAAATTTTGAAGCGTTATATATTCAAAAAATTTATATCTCGAACTGCATACAATTGCTCAACTGTTGGTTATTGCACATTTTCTATTTTTGATAATCGTGTGTACGCAATAGCGTATTTTGCGTACAGGTAGCTACGTGCCTGAGTTGCATTTATCAAGTACAGTACAGATAACTGATGATAAAGGGCTATTTTGATCACAAGTAGTACTAACAAGTGATGGTAATAGTTATATTTTTCGAAAGACTTACATAATGTGGATTTTCACTGTCTGTAAAGTATTCAGATTATTTTCAGTAACAAGTGAAAAATATCTGTTAAAATTTGTTATTTTAAACAATTCTGTGAATAGAAAGAACGTATGCTGTTGTAGATCACTATTTATTCGCAACTATCTAATTTTACTCGATAATGACAGATTGAGTTATTATGTGACTTTTTATTTCTGGGCTGTGTTATGTAATTGGCTTGATTTCAATGGAGTGGCTGAATTTTGCGCTGAAATTTAGTACAAGCATTACGGACATATTGAACTTTCTGTGTATTAAATTTCTATTTGATATATTCATATTTAATTGCAATATCCTAAAATATGTCAGTGGAGTACTTAGTATATTCCTATTTTCTTACAGATTTTACCAATCTATATGCATATCCGAGTCTTAGTGTCTGGCTACCTTTTCCTGACCGGGTATGGTCACTTCACGTACTTCTGGAAGAAAGGAGATTATGATCTGTATAGATACTGTCAGGTAAGTGCATAATGCAGTACGGTAAAACCTCGATAATAAGACCACCATTTGTACCCTTGAAAACTGGTCCTCTTATTAAAGTGGTCTTAATATTGAGGTTGAATAAAGAGCGAAACAGTAAAAATGGACTTGAAAAGTGTGTTCTAAATTTTGAGGTGGTCTTATTATTGAGGTGGTCTTATTATTGAGGTGGTCTTATTATTGAGGTGGTCATATTATTGAGGTGGTCTTATTATTGAGGTGGTCTTATTATTGAGGTGGTCTTATTATTGAGGTGGTCTTATTATTGAGGTGGTCTTATTATTGAGGTGGTCTTATTATTGAGGTGGTCTTTACTGTATTTGTTTGATCCTCTGGCCCAGGGTGGGGGAAAATAACAGATACTCAAATCACAAAATTTACTCTTTATACATAGTTTCTACATCTACAATATTTACCTCCCTTGTTCTTAACTGTCGGCCATTTTGATAGGCAAATTTGATAAGCCCTTATAGGAGTACGGTAATTTCCAAATATCTGATAATTGAGAAAATACCAAGAGAATTTGCATGTGACAACCACTTTTTCTTCCACTTACTGAGCCAAATGCCCACATGAGCATAATGAATAAGTTATTCTTTATATATTGGATTAGTTTATCATCGTTTTACATTATATTCCCCAAACACTTTAAGGAAATTTGCCTATCAAAATGGCCGACAATTCCGAACATAACATGGTTTCATAACACAGGGCCTTGGGTAATTATTTGTCTCAAAACTCAAAACTCAACCTTTTGGCTCGTTAGTTCTGGTACAAACTTAAAATTGTCCAATGGCAAGGCTGCATTTGGTGATGGTGGCTTAACTCAGTTTCATATCCTGCGGCCTATGGTGTTTATTAACTATAGACCTCAGCTCGGTAGTTGTAGTGCTCAACTGCTAATATTGAGAATGAGTTCGGTCCCCAGGTAAGGCGTATGTGCTTTGTGATGGCATGAATGAAGACGATGCAACGTGAGAAGTTCACCTCTGATTGATATTGAGACATTGTCCAATGTTTAACCCTGATATACTACTTTCTGTTACAGTATATTGATACATCTTCTTGTAATGTACATGTATTACAGTCGGACCTCGTTCATTCAAATTCATCGGATCCGAAATTTTATTTTGAATAATACATGGTTGCGAATAGCCCGTCAGAAATCAATATCAGATTCTGATGTATCTTCTTAGGCACATCAAATTGAAATGGACTATTCGAAACTATGTTTTATTCAAAACGAAATTTATTACTCGATGAATTCGAATGAACAAGGTCTGACTGTATGTACTGTTTAAATGGAGTCTATCAATATGACAGCTTCGCTGTGGGCTTGGTCTGCGGGTTGCTTCTTGCTTATATAAAGGTATATGGTGAAGGGACATATAGGTGATGGGTTATGTATGTGTATAAGTCACTGCTTTTTTCTGGCTTTACCACGAGGCCAAATATGGGCCCCTTTTCGATGTCAAATATGGCCCCTTTCTGATGCCCAATATGGGCCCCTTTCCATTGCCAAATATGGAAAAAATATGGCCCTTTTCAGATACCTAATATGGTGCCCCTTTCCAGTGCTAAATATGGCCCCTTTCCGATGCCGAATAGCTTCACAATAGATATAATGTTGTAGGTGTTATTACTACACCAAAATTGAGCAGCAAAAGTTTTACGTCATAACTTTATGATAAATTTTTTTGACATTTTTCAATGCACATAATGTGGTCCTTTTTGGTATTTGAAGTAGATTGGATTTTGTTTCGTTATTCTGTATTATAGTTATTGTGTCTAATTGAATGTTTGTTATGATAATTGTTGCACTTTATTGCACATGTCCTATGGACTGTTTAGTTATAGACGTCTTTGTGATTCGATACTTTAAATTTAAATTAGTTTTTGATTGGATCTTAGTCACATTCTTTAATATTAGTATGTATTGTTTATTTGATGCACTTGTGACATATTGGGTGTGTTTTCTATAAAATATACAGATTTTGATTGAAAATGTAAAATGCATTTTTGTTTTAATTTTATCAAGGATAGATGAAGTATTTATAATTATACAAACTTAAAATTGGAACATGAAGTTACTGTAGGGGCTGGCAGCACTTTTAGGTACCGGCGGCACTTTTAGGGGCTGGCGGCACTTTATGGGGCTGGCGGCACTTTTACGGACCGGCGGCACTTTTAGGGGCTGGCAGCACTTTTAGGGGCTGGCAATGAAATATGAGTTTAAGATGTTTTATTCAACTTAAGCCAAGTTTTGTTGATATATGTTGTTACATTTCTTGAAGAGAGCTTTGAGTGGTCTGTTTTTCCATCCATTTAACCTATTTATACAATGAAGGGGCGTCTTGATATCCCAGTATATTGCACTATGCATCCAAACCACTAGCGGATTTAGACGGGGGCGCACCCGGCGCGCGCCCCCTCTAAAATTATCCAAGTTAACATTTTATGTTTGATCTATTATAGGATACAAAATTTGCATAGAAGATACTAGAATATCCATTTTACACTAAAATTAGTTAAGAGTTTTTTTTTGGGGGGGACGACGATCACAAACGTCCAATAATTCATTTAAATCATGCACATTTTCAGTTTTGTTAGGAACGGGGTGTAAATTCTAAGTTGCGCCTTCAAAGTGCGCCCCCTCTAACGTCAGATCCTAGATCCGCCCTTGCAAACTGTATTGTACCACAATACAAAATCAACATACTGGCTTTTACATTGTGTGTTATCTAGTTATGAAATACTGAAATAAGATTGATATCCGACGAGTTTGAACACGTACTGTCTATTCATGAAAACCTCGTAGTTACGAGAAAGCACCATTCCAACACTTAAATAAATCAATACATAGTTCCCACATCTACAATATTTACCTCCCTTGTTCTGAATTGTCGGCCATTTTGATAGGCAAATTTACTTTAAGTTTATAGGGAATATAATGTAAACGATGATAAAACTAATCTGATAAATAAAAAATAAACTTATTAATTATGCTCATGTGGGCATTTGGCTCAGTAAGTTGAAGAACCCAGCACTTCTATTAGAATTCTTGGACACCTTGAGTACAAATATCATTTGGAATATCATGGATGGTTAAAATTGAGGAAAACGGACACTGATACCAAGTTCACCGAAAAAGCACAATTCAGACTGGATTTCTTCTTATAGATTTAAAACTGTAGAGTTCATCGAACGTGTCGGACAGGTCTGGTAGAAATTCAATTGGTTTCATAAAATGACTGATGATTTATCAATAAACTAAGACATTGATGGTGTTTCGGTGTGGTCAAGGCAGCCACTGTTTGTCCAACTGTACAACTACTGACCAATTGGAAGAGTTGGTATTATATGGGAAATTTTGTTCTTACATCGGGGATAGACAGTTCTTAAAGTTGGGAATTAGACGATACCTCTAGAAAAAAGCTCTCTCTCTGAAAATACTAACATCATAGGGGGCGGAGCTTTATTAAACATCATAGGGGCAGGGCTTTATTAAACATCATAGGGGCGGGGCTCTACTAAACATCATAGGGGCGGGGCTTTATTAAACATCATAGGGGCGGTGCTTTATTAAACATCATAGGGGCAGGGCTTTATTAAACATCATAGGGGCAGGGCTTTATTAAACATCATAGGGGCAGGGCTTTATTAAACATCATAGGGGCAGGGCTTTATTAAACATCATAGGGGCGGGGCTCTATTAAACATCATAGGGGCGGGGCTTTATTAAACATCATAGGTGCGGGGCTCTATTAAACATCATAGGGGCGGGGCTCTATTAAACATCATAGGGGCGGGCTTTATTAAACATCATAGGTGCAGGGCTTTATTAAACATCATAGGGGCGGGGCTTTACTAATCATCATAGAGGCGGGGCTTTATTGAACATCATAGGTGCAGGGCTTTATTAAACATCATAGGGGCGGGGCTTTATTAAACATCATAGGTGCAGGGCTTTATTAAACATCATAGGGGCGGGGCTTTATTAAACATCATAGGGGCGGGGCTTTATTAAACATCATAGGTGCAGGGCTTTATTAAACATCATAGGGGCGGGGCTTTACTAAACATCATAGAGGCGGGGCTTTATTGAACATCATAGGTGCAGGGCTTTATTAAACATCATAGGGGCGGGGCTTTATTAAACATCATAGGTGCAGGGCTTTATTAAACATCATAGGGGCGGGGCTTTATTAAACATCATAGGGGCCGGGCTTTATTAAACATCATAGGTGCAGGGCTTTATTAAACATCATAGGGGCGGGGCTCTATTAAACAGCATAGGGGCGGGGCTTTATTAAACATCATAGGGGCGGGGCTTTATTAAACATCATAGGGGCGGGGCTCTATTAAACATCATAGGGGCGGGGCTTTATTAAACATCATAGGGGCGGGTTTTATTAGGCAATAAGGCATAAGGTGCCCTTACTTACCTTTCAATTTAGACTTTTATTTATGGAAGGCTTTAGATTGTTAGCTGATATTACAAAGACACAGGAGAACAGTTTATAATTGTTTTCTATACAAGTCCCTGTCATCGTCGCAGTATTCAAGATTCAAGCGGTCACCTTATTAGTGCTCGCTTTTCGTGTGAGCTGTAGTTATCAATCAGTATTAATTGCATGTTTCAGAAGGGGTGCAGATTGTTGCCTGTTTATTGGCAATCGAGACAGAACTCTCTAAGAAGAATGCTTGAAGTAAGTTTAGCACTGTGCTCATTAAATCTATTAACCAGCTTTTTAGTCCAGTTGTAGTTAAGTTTTTCTGTCCCCTGTTGCTTGTTTGACGTAAACAACGATAAGAAAATATATCAGATGAAATATGAAAAAGTTATAGGGAATTCTAAATTGATTTGTCAGGAAAATTCTTCTTGATATGTTTATTTCTGCTTACATGTCTCATAGCGGCTGTGGTAGGGGGTCATGTTGTGGTAGGGGGTCATGTTGTGGTAGGGGTCGTGTTGTGGTAGGGGTCATGTTGTGGCCGGGGTCATGTTGTGGTAGGGGTCATGTTGTGGTAGGGGTCATGTTGTGGCAGGGGTCATGTTGTGGTAGGGGTCATATTGTGGTTGGGGTCATGTGACAGGGGTCATGTTGTGGTAGGGGTCATGTTGTGGCAGGGGTCATGTTGTGGTAGGGGTCATGTTGTGGTAGGGGTCATGTTGTGGTAGGGGTCATGTTGTGGCAGGGGTCATGTTGTGGTAGGGGGTCATGTTGTGGTAGGGGTCATGTTGTGGTAGGGGTCATGTGACAGGGGTCATGTTGTGGTAGGGTCATGTTGTGGCAGGGGTCATGTTGTGGCAGGGGTCATGTTGTGGCAGGGGTCATGTAGTTGTAGGGGGTCATGTTGTGGCAGGGGTCATGTTATGGCAGGGGTCATGTAGTTGTAGGGGGTCATGTAGTAGGTGTTTTTTTAAATAGATATAAAGAAGTCAAATACTTATCATAATTCCCTTATATAATTATATAACTCATCTTATATGGACACAAATTTGCTGGTATGGGTCCCCATTAGCTGTCATGGGCCCTGAACCCCCATATAAGGGGCTTAGTTCAAGACCATTTGAGGAGAGAGGTTTTGGGGCAGGGAATGGGTAGGAACCCCCCCCCCCTTTTGGGTGATTTTTTTCTGGCATGGCAATGAAAATGAAATCATACATCTGTATAAAAAAAGTAGTGATATTAACAATATATTCTTTCTGCTTATTCTTTGTTACTGTAGCACCTGTTCGAATGATAAAGTTTTGTAGGAAAATATATTTTCTGGCGATAGGGATGAGAATCTGCCTATTTTTCAGCTGATTTCCTCTTATTTGTGAAATACAAGTTGTCTGTTTGATGAAGAACTGGGAATTTTGTATGACCTGAAATTTAAGTTTCCTTTTTTGATCGATGAGCATTCTCAACCCTGTTTTGACCTATGAAATTAAATCGACCTGCTTAAAATTGAGATTTTTACAAAAAATGAACAAAATCAACCATGCAATAGAACTGAATGATATTTCTTGCGGTTTATACTATCGAGAAACTTCCATTCTGTATCTTAAAGTACTGTAATGCTGTTGTTTGACATAATAAACAGAACTTTACTGTACAATAGTCAGACTTACTCAAAGCTTTCTTCTCTAAATATATTTTGATTCAGAATTGTTGGGTTCACAGCATTACCTCAGCTTGGTAAAAATATTGTAAGGTCAAGGTTATCAAGCGTGTGTTAGCTGCCTCCCTGTCTATCTCCCCAAAATGTTGTCGGCCTTTTGCCGTGATTTTTTTAATTTTGATCAGGAGAAATGAAGTGTAACTATTATTTAGTGGGATTTTTATGCCGTCCACCATTTGAAGAATGTCAAAGGGGCATAAAATGTTACCCCTGTCCTTCTGTGCATCTGTCTGTGAGAAAAATTGGTTTCTGATCAATACCACTTGAAAGGACAGATGGATTCAATTAATATTGGGAACATAAATTATATTTAATTACAATTCATATTTTTTTTGAGGATTTATGGCCCTTTTCTTACTTAACAGCCCATAATGGGGACATCCATGACCTATGGACACATGTACTTTTAAATTGCCATACACACCTACCTACATACATGCCTACCTACATAAGGTTTTTCTTAATTATGAACATTTTTACCTGAGTGTGTTGTCCTATAATTTAAATAGCAGCAATTTATAGATCATATTATGCATAGAAATTATATAGCTAGTTTAGACTATGTAGTAGTTTTCTTCACTATGCACCTATCAATATTTTGCCCCGGGGTGGAGCAGTGGGGTGACTTGGGGAATTAGACAATTTGTCTTTTGGGGTCTAATTCCCAACTCTAGAGCCGAACATTTTGTCTAAATCCCTGCAGTGGAGGTATCTAATACCCCACTGCTGATATCTGTTACAAAACTGACCAAGGTCTTATGTCCTAGGACCCGGAATCATTCGGCAAGTCAAGTTCCCACCTGTCAGGAATCATTGTCTGTGTATCCCTGCAGCTCCCCCACCCTCCTGGGCAAAACATTGATAAGTGCATAAACACAGTGCTAAATATTTCTTCACTCACTGCATCTTGTCTTCTTGTTTTATGCATGTTGTTATGTTGATGTGAGGGACTGGAATTTCACCATTATTTGTTTAATGTCACTGTCTTTATGCATGTTGTTATGTTGATGTGAGGGACTGGAATTTCACCATTATTTGTTTTATGTCACTGTATTTTTGCATGTTATGTTAATGTGAGGGACTGGACATAGCTTCTTCATTATTTGCTTTATGTCACTGTCTTTATGCATGTTGTTATGTTGATGTAAGGGACTGGACAAAGCTTAACTATTAGTTGTTTTATTGTCGATCTACTGCCGCTCCCAAATCTCCGCACTATAGACTCAGTGGAGTAGTATTTAGTGAGGAAAACCACAGGGAAGACTGCTTTCACCAAAAAGGGTCACATCATGCAGATCCCTCGGATGCAAATGGAAAAAATAAAGGGGACAGTCTATAAAAAACTTCCACTATACCCTTATATTGCTAAAAGTCCATCATTTAAATAATAATTGTACATTTACACACTTGAGAAATGGTTACAATCCAAAGCCAAGGTTTTTTCTCGGAGGTCGTCAAATGTATACTGATAAATGTTTATTTTCTTGACATAAAAATTGTATTGTACTCTTTCAGGTGTTGTTTCGAATGAACTTACTTGTGGTGACGCTGTGCTTTGTGATGAATAGACCGTATCAGTTCTACTACTTCGTTCCTCTTGTATCGTTCTGGTTTATGGTTATATACATCACCATGGCGATCTGGCCACGTGCGTCGGAGAAGCATGTCGAAGGTAAAGTGTTACTGTATGTGTGGTAAAGTTTGCTAGGTGGAAAAGTTTGTGAATTTCGCGAATTTACAAAATTCGTAAACAATTTCCACAGCGTAAATTTGCACTTTCGACGGAAGTATATTTTTCCAACGTACCGTGTAGCCAATACATGGAGTCACATCTAATACACTGCCTGACCGATAATACTTGGAATCCTACCTTACTTTTGGTGAATTAAATACAATTACGAAATTGATAATTTTACAATGTGTAGATATTAATAAACAAACTGATTTTGGCAATTCTCAAACAATTCTGTATGTGAAACGTCTTGAATCGGCAATTCGCAAATTTTTTGACACGCATTATTATCCACTTTCGCAGTATATCATCGATGTCGTTTGCTGCTGCATTCTGGGAGATTCAATAACATATTGTACCAGTTTAGTTACTGATTTGATGACCGTATTTGGTCACGAACTTTGATATTTTGAAAAATATTTATTTGGTCCAGAATCCATAAAATGTTAAAAAATGTATTGATTTGGTCAAAACCCTTTGAGTAAAGCGTTTTTGATCTGACGTCAATGTAGTTTACTTTTATGTTTAGTTTGTAATGTTTAAATTGCTATAACAAAGATGATTAGTAGCATAGATACAAAATTTAGCCCGAGGCGAAAAACTTAAAAATGGATCTTTTGGTCACTTGTACAAGTTTTGACTTGGAACAGCTTGTATGTTAGTATCATCAACTTTGTATCTATTTCAGAGAAAAGTCGTGGCTATGTCTTCATGATAATCAAGTTCATACTTCTAATAACTGTAATAACGCTGTTCTACATGTCAGAGGTAAGAACATACAGAGGTTTATATTTCTGTTTCATCGATATTTCAGTTATATACGGCAGCCGGTTCACCTAACCAGTTTTTCCTGGACTGAATTCTAACCAGTACTAACTTACCCTTCCACAAGGAGCTGGCAACTTCTCCACATGTGGAGGAAAATCGACATTTTAGTCAAATTTTCATGGAAGGGTATGACCTGCTGCGACCGGGAATCGAACCCGGATCGCCGGGTTCCAAGTCCAGCGCACTAACCACTGGACCACGGCCGCGGCTCGATTTATATTTCTAGTATTTATTACTAGATACACTTGGTACATTCAAAAAACGCAAAAATGTAAGATTTCTCAAATTTCAGAAACTTACCTGGGGATGCAAGATAACTACTTAACATGATATTAGTTCTTTTTACACAATAATGAACGCTCAATTTTCTTTCCATCAACGGGTATTTTCCTACAAAAATGAGGTTTAAAACTAAAATGACATTTTAAAGACATATATATCACAGGTACAAAAATGTGCGTTTTTAAATGTACTGAGTATAATTACAGTCCGCTCATTTGGTTGAGCTTTCCTCAAAACATGACTTTATGACAAACAAGGTATCCAATAACGGATATGTACCTGGGCTTACTTATCTCCTGAAACTACCCTTTATATGCTGAATACCTAGCAAGTAAGCTACCAGTACCATTTTTCATGTCTTTGGTATGACGCAACCAGGGATCAAACCCTAACCTCCCACACTCGAGGCTGACACTCTAATGAGGCGGTTGAAGAAAGGTCATACTGTAATCGCTGTTTGTTCATCTGTTTTACAGGTATTCTTTGAGCGTGTGTTTTTGATGCGACCATTAAAGCCATTGTTTGTGACATCAGATGACTCCATACATGAATGGAGATTTAGATGGCAGTTAGACAGATATGTAAGTATTTTGTCAGGACTAAAATGTTGCTCCCTGTACAAAGGCATAGCGGGTGAGAGGGTAGAACACGATTCCTGATCTAAACTTCATGAGTTTGAATCCAGCCTTGGCCAAGTACTGGATAGTAACCCAGGAGACAGTCATTGAGAGAGATTAGTTGAAGATTTAGTAACTTCTTTCACAAGCATGAAGAGCAGTTGTTTAGGATGAAGAATTTCACTAATAAAAGATGACTTGTCCGTGCTAACTCCCAGGAATATCGTCTAGCCTGAAATTAATACCTACTTTTTCTTTTTTAAAATAGCCCTACTTTATCCCTACTTTTTGAAAGGAGGCGAGTTGATGGCCTGAAACTAGGTGGAATAGGACGTTAGTACTTAGGCCTTATTCACAAACATTCTAAGACTGAAACTAAGACTTAGACTTAAAAATTGCAAAATTTATAGTTAACAGTTTTCGTTTATATTTAATTAAAGAGCAAAATTTTGACTGAATAGTTTTTATAACCCACTCTACACTTAATCCAATTTTTATTAAAATCTATACTATAAAAAAAAGTTTCCTAGAACTACAAAACACGAGTTCAATGCAGGTATTTCCAATGCTAGCGCTTACTCGGCTCGTAGGTCAAGATAGAAAAGATTGGTATCGGACCCTTGTATTTGTGGTTATGGTAAATATGTAAGAAAAGTGACAATGAAGTGTTGTAGAGTACATCTGTACGAAGTTAATTACCACCAATTTTCTCATATTTATTACTAAGGCTAAAAAACAGTAACGGTCTCAAAAATGCTAGGTTGGGTAGGGACAATTTTTTTTTTTTTTTTAAAAAACAATTAAAAATTGAAAAAAAAATTCTCCAGGGTCGTAAAAAAATCTAGGGTCGGGGGTTTTCAACAGGTAGGGTCGGTTTACCCGAAACACAGATATTTTTTTTTAGGCCTCAGAATATTTCGTCCGGATGATAAAGACTATGTAACTTTAATATGTTCGGACTTTACCTATTTTACAGAGTGTCGTGTATGGAATGCTGTTTGCGTTTGGTTACCTCATACTGAAAAAATACAAAGTCGTCCAAGATATTGACAATAGAAATCTGTTCTCTACTGGTATATCGTGGATGTATACGTTTCTCGGAGTTGTTGGGATAGCGGTAAGCAAGACATCGTGGTTGACATTAAAATTTTACATACTGTAAACCTCGAACATATTTCACTCCGTTTAAGTTAGTGGTATTCTCAGTTTGTTTATGTGGCTGTGAAAATAAATAGCTGTAAAAACGGACCTTTATGTTAATGACAAGGGATTGAAATAGAGATGTTATTCTTCGGGGTGTTCCGTTTTTAATGTGTCGGAAATGACTTGTAACGAAGCCTTTCATTGGTTGATATCAGGACAATAAGCTTAATGACAGATATCCTGACCAATCAAAATGCTTGCTAGACTCTTGGTAGTTGATTACAAATGACTGAAAAAAATTGGATAAATTGATCAGCTATGAATTTGTAGAAAATGGCTGTTCTTTAACAGAGATTGTAAGTGACCTTGGGGAAAAAACGCGAAAAAAGAGAACGCCATATTTATTTGTAAAATCCAAATTTTATGTCTTCTATATTTCAGAGTTATGCTGCATTTTCTGGGCTTTGTAGAAATAAGGAAGAATGTAATGAAGTCCATTCATATATTTCATTTATTCCTGTGAGTAATATATTTTATAGAATATTCGTCTAGTGACTTATCATGCTCAAATGTTGTCGGCATTGTTAAATATTTATTTTTTACGAAGTATGGCATTTCATGGCTCTAGAAATTTTCTTTACATACAGTTGTCCCAGACTATTGTACTTGTTAATTTTGACTTGTGTGATATGGGTGGCTAGTTGTCCAAGCAGAGAATAGGGTATTGATACAGTTAAGTAGGCGTGCATAACAGACGTATCCTGGACTAAGTCCAACTCAACTGGTTGTTGCCAGAATCGGCAATTAGACTGGTCCGGGACGTCGGGCTACCGGATTTCTAGAGCCCTGCATTTTATTGAAAAGTATTGTCTTGTTAATTTGAATATGATGTGTGATATAATCATTTGAACTCGTATCTTGTGGTTGCAAAAAGAAAAAAGAAAATTGTCGGAACTACTTTTTGTTGTATTGGCTTTTGTTTACCATAGACCGAATTACACACGCCATACTTTGCTTGCATATAGAAGGTCAAGGTTATGTTTGACGTAAAATCAGCTGTTTCTGTTGTAATGTTGTAAATAAAATATTACATTGTGTTAATTTATTATTGAATGTGTTAAACTTGTCATCTAAAACTGATGAAAACTCGTTAAAGCCTTGTTTTATCATTTTAGAAGACTTGTTTATTTAATTCACTAAAAAATGACCACATGTGTAAAATAGTTTATTTTTGCATTATGTTCTTAACTGAATTGAATTTCTATGAAAAGAAAATTATATGTCGGATTTTAATATTTTTTGTATTAAATGAAACTTGAAAAATATATCTGTTAGAAAATGAAAAAATCTGAAAACGGATATTTTGGTCACTTTTTGTCGAAGAACAGCACAAATAAAATGTTGTGTCCTTTATCAAAATATTAACGATGCATTGTTAATCATGATCATGGTTGTAAACAAGACAGTTATATATTACCACTAATGCAATGTCCTCTCCTCTCTATTACAGATTGTCTCATTTATATTTATACGAAACATTCCCGGCGGCATCAGAGCACGTTATAGTTCCTTCTTTGCTTGGTTTGGTAGAATATCATTAGAGGTATGTATTGTTTTTATGTGTAGAAATTGTCTGTTGCACTGTCAAAAGGTTAAGTCTAAAACTTTGCCATACCTATCAAATGTGTTCAAGGAAAAATAAATAGGTGAAGATTATTCATATTTTTCTTACTTATTTTGCAAAAACACACATTCTTCTTAATAGTGAGAAAACAAGATGGTCACAGTAATTCATATGCATCTAATAGACGCAGCTCGAAGTGAATATATGAAATCATGAACTTGTTTGTTTCATCAGGTTTAACGCCATTTCTCAACGATATTTCAGTTATATACGGCGACCGGTTCACCTAACCAGTTTTTCCTGGACTTTATTCTTACCAGTACTAACTTACCCTTCCACAAGGAGCCGGCAACTTCTCCACATGTGGAGGAAAATCGACATTTGAGTCAAATTTTCATGGAAGGGTATGACCTGCCGTGACCGGAAATCGAACCCAGATCGCCGGGTTACAAGTCCAGCGCCCTAACCACTGGACCACGGCCGCGGCTTCGATGTATTGTTGATATGTCTCATCCGATATATCGATGACGTCAAAATGTATTTTGCTGAATCAAATACAGCTCTAAATAGAAGCGTAGTTTATACCAAATGACTAAGTTGATTTGTAGGGACTATACCATATTTGAATAACATCTTTATTCTATTTATTTTCAGCTATTTATATCACAATACCATATTTGGTTAGCTGCTGACACGCATGGAGTGCTGGTTATGATTCCTAGTTATCCCGTTCTCAACGTGATATTGACGAGTTTTATATTTATCTGTGTTAGTCACGAGATTTCGAAAATCACGATGGTACTAACGAAGTACGCTGTTCCTAGCGAGTGGAAGGCTTTACTAAGAAATATTATAATTCTAGGACTTGTGTTAACGCCCCTTTGTATTTCGAGGGGCGTAATATAATGATTGTTTAGCATATTGTTCAAAACTATTTCCATAGCTGTAAATTGGGCAAACTGTTCAACATTTCAACATAAGCTTTTTGTGATCATTGTTAAAACTTTTTTGCTGACCGTAGCTGTATATAAATGTAAATATTATGCGGTTTTCATAGCTAAAAGGAACTGTGCTGTTACGCCCCCAGCAAAATGGGAGGCACATAGGTTTACCCTTGTCTGTCCGTCTGTCCATACATACAATTGTAGTGACAATTTTGTGTCCTATTCCACGCATTGACTAATTTGATTTTCATCATACTCATAGATTGACAACCTCAGTGCAAAGATTATAGCATACTCAGTACATTTAATAACGCACAATATGGGATTTCAAAATTTTCATTGACTGACTTTTAGGATACAAAAAAAGAACGTGACACAATATTATTGCCTGTGTATGCAACATGTATGCTAAATTTCATGACAATGAACAAGTATTTTCATAAAAAACGAGTTTCAGAAGTAATAAAATGAAATATAATGAAGTATGGTTCGGGAAAAAAGTTGTACACTTTTAAATGTACTGAGTAAATAAGAAGGCTGTGACCCTTTTGTTGTAGAGTTATGGCCCTTTATTGTTATTATTCACTTTGCATTGTTTTATATGCCCTCTTGCCATAAGAACTTATTGAAAAGGCAATGTTATTCTTGCATAGATGTCAAAGTGGGGGCATTCGTGTGACAGTGTGTCCCATGGACACAGTTGTAGTTTTAATTGTTGATTTTCCCTACAATGTGATAATATTCATGGGACCATACACCTGTTAACAGTTTCAACACTGTACAACGTAAATGTCAGAACTGTATCGAGTGAAACAAAGAGTTACCTAACCTGAATTGCGAGTAAAGCCGATGTGCTATACTTAACATTTATACTGTTTTTTAAACTTTCTGTATAACATTGTTTCTTGTTCGATTTTCTAATACAATAGACCGCTGGAATGTTTACAATCTAAATTTTCAAAAAAAAATTGTTTTAATATATTTGATGTAACCACGAGCATTGAATCAATTGTTAAACTTGATCACATATCGGGAATTTAGCATACAAGTTATAAGAAGAGTAGTCAGTAATATTTACTCACAAAAAAATTATAAAAAAGGGGGGAGTGTAGTGCCTTTTGAAACTGTTAACAGGAAATGGATTTTTGTGCTTTCCTTCATATTCTGTTCTCATACAATGTGTGGAAATGTTTTAATGTGCTTGTTGTAATAATGATATAAGATTTTTTACTGTCGGTGCAGTTTATTCGTTTTTTATTTTTAAATATAAAAAATTTGAATACAACATTTTTCTAGAAATTTTTTTACAAAATTGTGTCGAAAAAGTAATGATTGGTATGATTTTTGTCAAATTAATTTATTACAAAATAAGTGTTTATTTTCTATCCATACACTTAGAAAACCCGCCGATCACATTACACAACCAGTATGTGTTAAGTTAGTTGTGGTTTTCAGTGCTCTTTAAATGAATACCGTAATGCATGTATCATGATAGAAATTTGTATACTTTACCAACCATGACTAGTAATTTATTCAGTAACAATGAAGTAATGTTTTTCATACCTAGGGATGCAAACGAAATGGTCTGTCTACATTTAAAGATGTATCTGGTTCATTTGAACATATGTTGGCTTCATTAAGTATTGTTGTTACATTGGCTAAAACATCTCTAATAAGAACCATTGCCTGTATAACAGATCAAAATTATTTTTTTTACCATACTACATAAAACCTGATTTAAAAAAAAAAATTATGAATTTAAGATGTACAAACATCTTTCTTCAACAAATACGGATCAATGCATTATGAGTTCAATCTTTGTTAATGCATGTTTATTGATGTTTTAAATATAGCATTAGGAAATATATTATTCATGTTTGTTTAGGTAAATGAACAAAAAATGAGCAAAATAGTACTTTAAATAATATTTTTACATATTTGGTTAGAAATGATATTCTTTTTGACAAAAATATTTTTTATTTTTCTGACTTTGACATAATTTGTGAAAGCAAAATCAAAATGTCGACATCCGTCTTAATATTCCGATTGAATCAAAACTACAAATCATGCACCTCATTTTATGTGTAGGGGTGTGACTAAATGAAGTTAAGACAACTCTAGTTAATTAATTAGACTTCGATTGAGTTAAATGTGCTGAAAGCTACATTTCAGTACTTTGATAATAATGACAGACATCTTCATTCAACCTTTAACTTTATGTTTACCAATTTCACAGTATTTGTAAAAAAACTCTTTGGTTACTTTATTAGTGACCGGGACAAAGTGTGATCACCAGAGTGCTATTTCTCTATTGGCCCCTATTATATATTGGCCCCTATTATACTACATGACATGTATTTACACCTGTATATATCATTTTATACAATTAGAATGCAATAATCTTGCATTCAGCTATTACATTGAAGTTTATACTTTTCATTGAATATCCGAATGCCAAATCAGTATTCAAATATTCGAACATACGAACAAATCTTTGAATGTTCAAATATTCATTGACATCCCTTGTAATTCGTCATAAGGCGTAAACAAAATATGTTTGTTTCAGGTTTCCCGACCTACCCTATTTTTTTGCCTCGCCCCTAGAATAATTTTTCGTTTAAATTTTTTTTCTTTTTGGTAAAATTTCTGTGTGAATTTTTCTTAAGGTTCATATTCCTGCCTAGTAATTGAGACGCTTTACGAGTATTCCAGCTATAGAGCAATATATTCACCTCTAAAAAGAGAGTGGATTTGTCTTTTTACATATATTTATTTAAATCCATGTTTAATTTGCTTCATTTGAAAATAAAACAAATCACAAAAAAAAAAAATTCGACCTACCTACACTAATTTTTTTGGGGCATGAAACCTGAAAGAAGCGTATATTTTTTTAGGCCTTAGCATAATTAATAATGCCATCTTCTTCAATTTGGATACTGTCGGTGGAGTGTTCAGTTCCCTTAAAAACATTCATGTAAACCCCTTGTAAATTTACTGTGTTCATTTGATATTTTTGTATAAGTTTATGTCCATTTGTAAATATTACACATGTTCGACAAATTGAATTCTGGTATGACAATAGATAGTTTCCACATCTACAATATTTACCTCCCTTGTTCTTAATCATCGGCCATTTTGATGGGCAAAACTGTTAAGCCCTTATAGGAGTAATTTCCAAATATGTGATAATTGAGAAAATACCAAGAGAATTTGCATGTGACATTTTCTTCAACTTTCCGAGCCATTTGCTCACATGAGTATAATGAATATGTTATTTTTATGCATCTGATTTGTTTATCATCGTTTACATTATATTCCTTGTAAACTTCAAGGAATTTTGCCTATATATTTGGCTGACAATTCAGAACAAGGGAGATAAATATTGTAACTGTGTTTTATGATTTTATATGTTGCTAAATTAAATGCATGTACATAGATGGTTTATCAATGCCCTTATTAATTTGTGTAAGAATCAGGTTATAATGTATTGGGAACTGTACATTTTGTGCTTAATTTGTATTTATACCAATTTATTTAGACTCAAGATTATGATGTATTTTGTGACTTAACTTTCCCCAAATTAATTACATCTACTAAATGATTTACAAATATTCAATTGCGCTCTTTTGTTGTGATTCAAGAATTACATATTTTATTTATATCCATTTATTTTGAGATGAGATCTTTCTGCCAATTCTGCTTGTTTGACACCCGCCTACACCTTTTTCCAAATTTTAGATTGATTTAGAATTGATAAGAAAGTTCAGGTGAGGTAACCGTGTGACGACCATATTTCCACGACATAACAGGAAATTCGGCAGTTTTTTTACTAACCTGTATGTTTTGAAGTGCTGATTTAAAATGGCGTATTCCGTCAAATGTATATATACCCCTTGCCTTTCCAGTTTTATCTGTCTTTGCCATTCCAATGCCTGATGTTTTATGAACAGTTGTTTTCCAAGTCTGTGTGGAGAGACATTGTCTTATGTATGTTGCATTCCTGTAGCAACATATTCTCTCTTTTTTTCCTATTTATATAAGCTTCATTGTAATTAAAGCATTACGTTAATTTGAATCATTCTATCTTTGAGTCTACTGCCTGGAAGAAACCAGTGCTGGTATCTTGGGAGGAGTGCCCGAGTTCGAACCTGCAACCTCCTAGTTGAGCGCCCGGCCTCTTATCCACTACACTACCTTTCTCATATAACTACATGTTAGAGCTACATCTAATCCAATGAGATAGTAATAGTTTTTTTTCATCTGGTTTTATGCTGTTTTTCAACAATTTTTCAATTGAAGACGACTACTAGTTGACCTAATCAATTTTCCTGGCACAAATTATCAACCAGTACAAACTTGCTCTTCTGAAACTGACATGTCCGTAGCCAGTGTCGGGAGAACATAACCTGCCCAAACTGGGAATCAGTAATCAATAGGCAAGGTCATTATAAATTTATTTGTCTTGATTTCCTTCATTTTCAAGGGATTTAAAGGGGCTAACATCGATTTTTTATCATTTTTGCTCTCGCTGGTTGAACAAGTAATGTAAGCAACTTATGTTTTGTATCGACTTTTATATCGTGTATTACCCGATCTTGGAAGTATTAACTAGGTCTTACAAGTAGCGAGACAGTGATTTTGTATGGTTTAGCATCATTTTGTGAGTGAAATTTTGGTTGAAGTATGAGCATGAGAACCATACCATTCACCAATATAGGCTGTAATAAAACAGTCCCATAGAATACCTGATATATAGTAACGTGCCAGTATTGAACGACTTGAACAAATGTAGATGCGTTTACACACATGAACAAAGTGAAGAATATTGAACAAATCGTAGTTCTGGGAAGTTTACTAGAATCTTTATTTTGATACTGTAGGGTTAGAAATATTTGCAAAGGATTAATTTTAGTAAAATATGTGAATGCCTTGAAAAATAAATGGTCACCAAATGTTTAATTTCTATGTGGTTTATTTTTACATCAAAACTGAAAGTAGGAACTCGCTAACTTTGCCTCGAAGAGCTATATGATGACAGTGTCATGTAAATTTGGCTTAGCAAGAATATTTGATTTTACAGTGTAATTGTGTATTGGTACATGTATAAATGATTAAAGATGGTTAAGATTTTTTTATGTAATTTTTTTCTTGTTTGCCGATTATTTCACTGCGTTATGTATTTATGTCTGTAATTTATTCAATGATGTCATAATCGACATGGGACAATAAATAAAATGTTTACATTTGCAATGTGCGTTTTTCACATCTCTTATGAAAAAAATCATGACTCTTGAGCCGACATGCTAACAATGTTGAAACCAATGTCGGCCTAGTCTCAATGTTGAAACCAATGTTGGCCTAGTCTCAATGTTGAAACCAATGTCGGCCTAGTCTCGGTGTTGAAACCAATGTCGGCCTTGTCTTTGTGTTGGAACCAATGTCAGCCTAGTCTTTGTGTTGGTATCAATGTTGACCTAGTCATGTAATAGTATTCAAGTATCTAGTGTTTACACACAATGTTGGAGTACAGGGTACCGTATATTTGCCGTCTTTGAACTTTCATACAAATATATATCAACTAAAATATCACTTGTCTGTGTTGAAAAATAATAATTGTGCTTCAAACATGCAGAACATGATAAAATATAACAACACCTAGTGGAACTCTGATATAATGCATAAACAAATGAACAACCAACTTCAATAAACAAGATTTATTAGCTAGGAAAAGGAACTCTTGTACACAAAATAAGCAAAAAGGGAAAAAAGTATTCTAGAAACTATGATATGAAATTCCATGCTACATCAATCGAAGTGCTAGTGCAACACTTGCTCAGTCACAGGGGACTGTTTGACTGTACAACTCACAAAATAACATCACAATGTTACAATCATCAATTAGACGAATCTTGTGTCCCAAGATAAAAGCATGTAGCAAAGTTTCATTCATTTCAGTTATAAAACTATTATAATATTCATATATAGGGGTTTCATTTGACCCTTAGACCCCTGAAATTTTTAACATGCCACATTTCTGACTGAAAGGTCAACTTTTCTCTAACTTATAGGCATTTTGGCTATAAAATGTTAAAATCCAGTCAAAAAATATCAGAATGACCCTCAAGATTCAGCACCTAGTGGAACCCCTGTAGATAGCAATAATAATTAATCTACTAAATTTTCAATAATTTCAACCTAATCATAGCAGATTATTGGACATAGCGGCGAGAATAATGAATGCTGTACATGAAAAAAAGCGACTGACCTAAAAACTAATACATATATAGAATTTATGGTATGAAAAATCCATCTTGCAGCTTAAATTGTTCCGATATCAACAAACTGAATGAGAGGTTCCAGCTGTTGGAAGTCAAAAAGAAATCTTAGTCTTTCATAGCATAAAATACAAGCAAACAAACCGAATTTGCATTTTGTTGTCATCATTTAAAACTTATTATTCAATTAAGAATTTCATATTAAAGAGTTTGAACTTGTGAGTATTGTTATCTTGTTTTGAATAAATTATTAAATAAAGATTGTTTAACATGATAATAAAACTTCACACAACATAAACCACGCCTGTGGGCGGGTATACATTCACTTAGATGTATGTTACACATTTAAAAATTTATCTTACATATGCCTCGAAATATTTTTAATCGAAATTGAATTGCAGCAAAAAACGATGAAGACCCAAAGATATGACATGAAAATAAAGCGTCTAAAGATCAAATTTGAGTGATAATTATCTACAAAATATGATATCCTGTATAAATGTATAAATTCACGAACTTAATAATTCCATATAATGGCAGCACTAGTCACATCTGGTGCCATTCCTTCGACGGAATTCTTTTCTGTGTGCGAGGCGAGTTTTCTTTGATACTTTCATTGTCAGAGTAAGAATAAACACATGATCTATTTACAAATGTGTTAAAAAACAACATGAATTAATGTCTATCGTAGCGAAACAGGATGGTATAGGTTTCATTACGTGACGTCCATGTTTTATACAATGAGTAGGTTATCTCTTAAATAACTTAGTCCAATGTTTACATTTAAATATCCAAGGTATTCAGCTGCTTTATCTCTTAGAAACCGTGAACCTGAAAGAAAAATATGAAATAACTAAATAAATCATACAAAACTCGGCTTATCAGGAACTTTTTGCTCAACAAAAAACTATCAGAAGAACAGTTGGATGCTCCCGGAAGATTGTACATGAAAAACCATTAAATCCGAACATGCCGAAAATATGCGCATCTCTACGTAGTGAAGTTTCCCATAAGTTTCACTGAATTCCGGTCAGTGGTTACCGAGAAATAGCACAGACACACATCCGGGACGCATGCATTAACAAACGGACAAAGCACTGGCTATATGCTCCTCCTTTGAGAGCATAATAACGCTGATCATAGGGGGGGCATCATTGAGGGTTTGGAACATCAGTGCAGTAATGAACTAATGTTATAGATGCAGCTTCAAGTTCTGTTCCTAACAGTCTTACATCGAATTTAGAAGTTAAAACAATATAGCCTTCTTACAATGCAATCAAGTACTATTGTGTAATGTATACATCGTTTCAAAGGCCACACAATACAAAATATCATGTACGAGTGGATGTTTGTTTAATACTTAAGAACAGTTCTCAGAGTAAATTCCTTCCATCATTGTTTGATACCGATGAAAAGTGCTTCCTAAAAATTTGTTCAGAAGTAATTTCCTACTTGCACAAAAAAAACACAATTTAGACGCTGATTGCCATGATCAAATAAGTTGCCTCAAAGTTACAGAAATAGCTAAACTTACCTTGATTTGTCCTTCTTTTGCAATACCAATTTTCTTGAGAAAATCACGAATCAGATTTCTTTGGTCGCCCTGTAACTGGATAACATCCCCGTACTCCGGATGTTCTACTACTGTACCATTACAAGCAAATTCCTACAATAGAAGAATAGTTATACACATGTGTTTATTATACACTACTCCTCACACTATGTAACAAACCAATCACAAAGCATGTTCCAACTTTAAATCACATTTGGTTACAATTACACGAGTTCCCCGAAATATTCAGTGCTGTGTGACAAATTTCACAGAGGTCCTGTAGGTTTTGCAAGATCCCTAACCAAATGTTGACACGCATTCAAAACCAATAAACGTCAGAAAAAATTATTGCGGTCGGACAATAATTGTGTCTTTATCTGCCCTAATCTGTGAAGCAATTTGAGAATCCTGACTCTTAATGTAGGAAGATCTCTCAAGACTCATCCTTCAAATTGTAATAAGAACTCAGAGAAGCCCTATAAAAGTTTAAACAGCGTCATAAAATTTTTGTTGACCTGTCTTGAACCTACAAATTTGTATGAATCAGATTCAAATGAGTGGCCAAAACAAACCCTCTTTTGCTACTCAATATTTTAATTTCTGAATGATTGTCAAAATATCCAAGAGATAAAATATGCTTTGATATCGATGAAAAAGTGGGTAAAATTACAAGCAAGTAAATAGGACCAAAGTATGTTGTTCACAATGCAATACATGATAATGTAGAAGCTCACTCAGCAGACTGGTACAGCCAGAATGATTAGCCTTTCCATAAACTTAATAGTTATAATATATATACAAACCTTTTTGCAAGCTTTTACAATTTTCTTGAAGTCATAATCTGGATTAATTCCTTGTACAGTTGTAAGTGTTTTGCGTCCGTTTCGTTGTTGAATTCTGATGTGGATTAAATTATCTTGTCCACCTCGACCAACATCTTCAGCTTGATCATTAAAAGGATCCTTTGATCCTGAAAAATAATAATGTACCAAGTTAATTTTCAGCAAAAATAATTAAGTTTGTTCCCTGTAAAGGTAATTGCAACTCACGTACGTTTTGGTTACGATTTGCAATTTGTTTCCGTGTCTGCAGGCAAGGGATACAAAGCAAAACAAGCACGACTGTTACTGTTAGCCGTAACTGAACACAACGCAGGTTGACCTGTATCTGTTTTAGGTAAGTATGAAGTACAGAACCAGTCTGTAACTTTGTGGCTTCAACCAACCAGAACATATGTGGCCCTGTTATTGTTAATTTAGGGAGGTAACCGGTCAACTCGTACCGTAGTCAACTCGTACGTCGGTCAACTCGTACCGTTTTTGGTCAACTCGTACCGTAGTTAACTCGTACCTTCATTGTTTTAACAGTTAGTATTAACAGTTATTCTTTATATAATTAAGTGTTACTGTATTTTCCTGTATTCGGTGAACACTTTTTAACAGTATAACTATACTGGTAATGTGTGTCAGTACTTATTATGCGGCAGCTAATACCAGTTGGTCAACTCGTACCTTCGGTAAAACAAGTCATATTCAAGTCATACAAACACTTATTAATAGAGTTAATATGATTAAAAGCTTCTCCTGTATTGTGCGGCTCATTTGTGACCAGTGTAAACATATCAAACTGTCACAGTGCCGTTAATCATTTCTTAATAGACGGCATATAATGCCTGTTGGTCAACTCGTACCTTCGTAATTCAAGTCATTTTTTATGCTAATTAATATCTCTTTTTATATTAATGTATAATGTACACATTTCTTGGAACAAACGATCTTCATAACGATAAAGTATACAAATAAATGCACCAATTGATATATTGATGAGTATCATTTTCCTAGGCTTCCTCTGGCAAAATGTTCACAATTACTGATGTCAATACTAAATGATATCTGAAAAAAAACACTAAAGATATGCATTAGTACAGATTAAAGTTATATAAGGTACGAGTTGACCAAATATTAAGGTACGAGTTGACGAAAACATGTAAAAATTGACAAAGGTAAGAGTTATCTACGGTACAAGCTGACCACGGTACGAGTTGACCGACGTACGAGTTGACTACGGTACGAGTTGACTGGAAACCTTTATGGAAGCACAGTAGCACAAACATCTTTCAGGGGTGTCAATGTAGGAGCCAGTAAAATTATCCCACATTGAGACTACTTTTTGTGTATGAATAATCATAATTAACAGGAGTACCCCCCAGTCCCCTGCCTACAATTGGCGATTTCTTTTTTACTTCAAGAATTAGCGACACCTCTGCATCTATCTATCCCTGGATACTGCCAGCCTCATTCCGATGCTCTTGGGAGAGTAAAAGACAGACATGTACATACATTACATCAGAAATCTTGGTCATTAATGGAATTCATCATTTTCTAAAACAGTTGATATGAAAGCTAGCAAATCGTTGGTAAAATTTAATGAACAAAACACAACAAAAATCAATACTAGCTCTAGATTCTAGAATCGGTTCAAAGAGGAATTTATAGTTTTACGCAGTTTCAAAATCTAAGCATTTACTTCGAGGCAAAGTCTGATCTGAGAGAAAGATTTAGGTTCAAATACTACAATGATGCAACAGGGTTACATACTATATAATCAACTCCGTTCTGACACTTCCTGTTTGTAAACAATGACGATCGCCATTTTGGACAATCAAGAAATACTCATTTTATAATTCGAACAATCAGGCTGAACTTACCAGATAATTGACCGAAATTGTCGAGACTGGTCATACAACCGATTAAACTTTCACAAAATTACACAAATGATCTCGTCCCTGTCTTGCGAAGGTTGATGAATGTAGATATGTCTGACAATTTTTTCCTTTCACAACTGTGGATACTCCAGACCGGAAGTGTTGCGAAAGCTAACAAGAATGACGTCACACCCAGAAGATGGGTATAAAATCTATCAACTCCGTGCTAGTCAGAATTGCATCACTATTTCAACACCAATATTAAGTATCATTTCCCTTAGATCATAAAATTATCAGAAATTTAAGCTATTCGTGGATCATTTCATTTATAGAACAAAAAGGTTTGCTTGAGAAATTATTTTATCTTATATATGTCGATAACACATCTTTTGATTGAGTAAGTAAACAACGGATAAAAAAAGTACTTAATGCGTTTCATTTGCAGCCAATATCACGGACACATAAACCATGGATTGGAAACGTCCTACTATGTGTGTTTAGATTTGTTTGAATTCTCGCGAGCGGCGAGATTTTCTTCCGAGATCAAACCCACGATATGTCCGTGCTGATATGTAAAATTTTGTGTATCTTGCCTTAAAAGTCAATATACAGCTCAAGAGATTCGATCAAGTCAGACTCAAAGAACGTTCTAAACTGTCTTCGAGAATCAGTTTAGTATGGGAAGCTGTGGTTTAAGAATTGAAATCAGAGGTTTACGTTTTTTATGCGAACATGTGAAATTTCATGTGACCAGGAGATGCAGATTGTTTGTTGTTCATGCGGATCATGTGACCAAAATATGCAGATTGTTTGTTATTCATGAATGCGGGTCATGTGATCAGGAGATGCAGATTGTTTGTTATTCATGCGGGTCATGTGACCAAAAGATGCAGATTGTTTGTTATTTATGAATGCGGGTCATGTGACCAAGAGATGCAGATTGTTTGTTGTTCATGCGGGTCATGTGATCAAGAGACACAGAAACTTTGCTATATGAAACGAGCAGCCCTCGATGAAAGGCGTGAGGCATCGGGGCACAGAAACAAACTATGTTCAACTGAACAGAACAGAACAAAATGTTCACGAATATTTGGGTTAACATCCAACGTATAAAATTTACAAAATAGATACACAATATTGAGAGTCAGTACATGTACAGTAAAACCTCACTTAAAAGCTTCCTCTATAATAAGACCACCTCAAAATTAAGAATCCAATTTTCAAGTTCATTTTCGTTTTTTTGCTCTTTATTCAACCTCAATATTAAGACCGCCCCAATATAAAGACCAGTTTTAAAGGGTCCGAAGGATGGTCTTATTATTGAGGTTTTACTGTATATTTATACATACAACAACATATATATGTATTTGCAGTGACGATGGTGTTTTGCCCTCCTTCTGTCGTATTGTATTGAACAGTTGGTACCGTCTCGTAATGAAACGGTGTTCACGCGCATCTTACGTGCGCATGTCTTTATTTTGCCGTTTATAACCTTACCGGGTCATCAGTGTTGTTGCCAGATAGACTCAAAATTTTATACACATGAAGATAAGTGCGCGTACATTTTTATAAGATTTACTTGTGCATTTAAATAGCTTTACTGTCGGTGTTATCATTAAAGTAGAGAAAAGTTAACCTTTCCCTTAAGAGAAGCCTCTTTTATCTAACATCAACCAAGCTGTTGCCTCATGAGGCCGAGAGAGATTAGAGAGGGCTGTTATAAAAGTACCGTGTACTAAACTTAAGTAAGTATGGTGTGTGTCCTCTCCTGTGCATGATTGGTAAGGAATATAATTTATTACAGCGTTGTATCTGGAGAAACATATAACATTCTAGTCTCTGATTCCATATGCAGGTACATGTACATGAATAATCAAAGGACTGAAAGCCGTTTGTATCAAAACTCCCGCCATTCCGGACAAATCGGCCACTATACTCATCAAATCTATAATAAAACCAGAGGACTTTACATGTACTATTTTCTTGAGACGATGGATATGGCGGTACTTCGAGTAGACCACTCGGTTGACGATGATGGCAATGATACGCTAAAGTGCCTCAATAAAATGGAGAACTGAGTTTATGTGTTATACCGTGTAGCAATCGGTGGTCATCGGAAAAATTTACGATCACTTGCGGAAATTACCGAGTGACAAATTGACTGCTGACCAGTATCTCCATCTATATCGATCTGCATTTATCTGATAAAGTAGTGAGTTCGTTTCATGCGGTCTGCTTTTGGTGAGCGTAACGGTCCCTTAATTAGGGGCGAGTACTGGTTAGTGACTCTGAAAGCAGTCATTGAGAGTGATTACATGTATTTTAAGTAAGATTGATTTATACACGAACTTATTGTTAAATAGTGAACACTCCAAATCGCATTCGGAAATCCTCGGCTTTTCCAATCGGATGGCTATTTTTATGTACGGAAGTTACCGAAATGTTGCGATTGCGGCTTTTCATGGAGAAGCAACGTTATTTTTTATGACAAAGGCCGAGAACTTCCGAATGTTCACATCCATGACTACGACCGAAAATTAAAAAAATGAACAATCGAACTTTTAAATATGCTCATTTACCTATCTTTCAAATTGCTATGAGAAAATATGAGGTGTAAAGAATGCTCCAAATGGTTTATTTGATATATAAACATATTTATGAAGTTTTAAGGCATGATTTAAGCGATATTATCGATCGGACATTCATTAAAATTTATCTGCATCGACAAAAACGCTTGATAGCGCTTGGAATTTGACGTAAGAGTTATTCTTGATCGGTCATTAATTCAAATTTATCTGCATCTACAGAAACGCTTGAATACCCTTTGGAACTTGACGTGAATTATATTTTTGATCGGACATTCATAAAAATTCATCTGCATCGACAGAAACGATTGAATAGCGCTTGTTACTTGGAAGTTGCTAGAAATTTTTTTAAATAATGTTCTCATATTTAGAACATTGTACGCCATTATCTATTTCGTAATGCAAACACACAAGTATTTTAATCTCCAGTGATATTATCCCATGTTTGATCTATATAACCCCGAACATTTTTTATCACCCCCCGGTGTATAAGTATATTTATTGTGTGTAAACAAATTGAATCAATTATACATATTTATTACAATAATTTCTGGCCGTCAGCATTATTTCTTTTCGTCATTTTCCGAAAATTTGTGACCGACAACATACATTAATTAGAAAGCATTTACTAATTGCTATGTATACCGGGATCCAGTGAAAGGATTTATACTACAGAGTTATATATACTGCATTAAAATTCAAGGTGGGAAATTTTACTTATTCGTTGTAAAATATTTAAATTGCGTATGTTTAAAGCGAACCGGACGTTATTAAAATTTATTTTAGTCATATGTTTTCCATTATACATCGTCGTCTTAAAGGTACATAGTCTATTTTTGGACAAAATATTCTTAGTTACAAATATGAGCAATTTGGTGGTAATTGCCTTCATACAGACGTAGACTTACTCTACAACACTGTATTGTCATTTTTCATATTTGTTCCCAAAAAACGCAAGAACAGCATTTTCTGTCCTGACATACGCGCCGAGTTAGCGCTCGCATAGAACATTTGCGGTTCCAGGAAATTTTAAAGAAAAGTTACAAATGTTTTGGAGTAAGGCTGTGTGAAGGTCTCAACATGACATTTTCTCAATATTATTACTTGAAGCATATTTAGCTAGAACATAATACTATCTACTTATAATTCTAGAACCCTGTTACTAAGTTCTTTGAGAAATCGCGATTTTGGTACCGTGTTTTACGTATCGATCCCCGTATTACAGGCAATATACGTAATAGCTTATATGCTTAGTTCAAACTGTGAATTCGTGAAATTGAAATCGTGAAATTAAAATCGTGAATTCATGAAGTTGAAATCGTGAATTCATGATGTTGAAATCGTGAATTCGTTTAATTGAATTCGTGAAATTGAAACCGATATTCATGAAGATCAATTCGTAAATTCATGAGATGAAATCGTGAATTCATGAATGTGAACTTCGGAATTCATGAAGTTGAATTTGAGAATTCTTGAAGCCGAAATGTCACCATCAGGCTTTCGTAGATATCAAGGCCAGTTAACTGTTTGTAATCCATTCTACCGTTAGGCCATATGATTATCTGTAAGAATATATTAAAAATATTGTAAATCAATGCATAGCTTGCGATTTATATACTTGTCTTGACAGAGTGGAATTAAAGATGAGAATTGAGTGATAAATTAGCTCTGCTCTCAAATACATGCATGTATGTCTCCCGCAAACTTAATCGAACGCTTACGTTTTAATTACTTTGTTGAATTGACGCACGTGAAATTGACACGAGTTCTCTCCCTTTATAAAGGGGGAGAACTTTGAATGGATAAAGGGATAAAACAGTTTGCTCGTGACAATTTCCTGTCATTCTGAATGGACTTTGTGTATTCGATACCGACGGCTCATCGCGAAGCCGCCGAGGTGAGACGAGCACAAGAGACAAATGGCCAATTTATGTACTGTGATAGGCACTACCTTTGGAAGGTAATAATCGATAGTTTGTTCCGGACTGTTGCACCACGAGCATGTCCTCAAAACTTTAAAAAAAACAAGTAACGTCAAGGGGTGAACATTCAGAACCTAAAAATCATGTTAATTTATACTTTCATAGACTTTTTGAACATTTCGATCAAGTAAACTTTGAGGTGAAATCATTGACGGGTTCTAGCGTCTCATTTCTGACCTAAATGTCGTAATTTTGAGCGGATTTTGATCGCGAACATCACAGTAGCTGGATTTGACGTGAGGGCTAGTAAGTAAGCCAGGAAGAAGTCATCGAAAGTGATAAATGTAAACTGTAAGATTTTTTTTCATACCTCGGCTTTAAAGTACACCAACTGACCAAAATGGAGGGAAATTCGCTATGTCTCTGATGAATATATATCTAGTCCAAGCGCGCATAAAATGTGTCAATGAAAAAAAATTTTGGGGGTTATTCATACATTATTCTGAAATTATGAAAGACATGCGTCTCGCTCTGCTTCATTTGATTATAAATTAATAGCAGATAGTAATGTTACGCCTGCGACATTAATTATGCATGAAGTCGGTGAAAACCACAAACTCCATGTCACTATTCGTCTCCCGTACATGTGGGCGGGTTCCGATCATTCGACTACCTTCGTATCTTACCGAAGCAATCCGAAACGCGATTGAATTCGAATAACATCCGGCAGACGAAAGTTGTACAAGATTTTGACATGGCTCGGAAAAACGGATTGAAAAATGGTAAAACTGTGATACGTTTTTTGCATTCGATTATTTATTCCAGCATTATATGTGCAGAATTTATTAAATTTTCAATGAGAGCGTGAAGTTCTTCCGGAATTTGCCGCACGAAGCGTCTTTATACGGGTCAAGCCGGGTTGGTGACCTCATTTTGTGTTATTTTCGTTCGCTGAAAATCAGACCAAAGTTTTTCTTGCATTGTTCAATACTTATATTTGCACCATTATCCGCTTAGAAATGACAACATGTGTGTCGTTAATTTTATTTTAATTTGCTGACAATGTCGAATGTATAATCTTACACCGTGTTAAACTGTTTTCTAAAAATAGTAAAATAAATGTCATACATTACAATTTTACATAACAGAAATATTTTGATGACTTGGAGTTTTTTATTAGGCCTATTTCGGTCCATTTGGGAAAAAGACCATTGATAAATTGGAAAACTTATGCGTATTGGCAATTTGGGGGGAAATTAAATGGCTTCAACTCCAATTTTGGGAATTTTCATAGTTAAAAGAACAGGTTTTTCATGTGTTAATTTTATTTAAAACAGACATTCTTATAGATCTACATTTCTTATATATCAACTGTCAAAAAGACACACAAAATGTCCACAAACATTTATGACTCAAGGGACAATAATGGCCAGAGTTATTCAAAGAGTTTCAAGACATGCCAGGTCGCTCCAGTAATGATTTTTCGTAGGTGCTTCTGATTGTGAATTTTTTATCTGATTGGGAAAACCCCCACATTTTTGCCTTTGGGAATCTTCTGCCGGATAATGGCCACAATTAACAAACTGATTATTCTGCCATGGAGAATCAGTCAGATAGTCTGGCCCATGGGAACTATAGAAAATGTTAAATACTTTTTCTTATTTTGACACTCACCAGTATGAGTGATTTTAACCATATCCTATCAGTCATTTATTTCAGTTGTCATTCACTCATTTTCACCAAAGTTTCAACTCCACCCAGAATTCAACAAATGTAAACGTGGTTACTGACAAAACTGTAAATTTACTTGTTTGGATTTTGTACCCAGATTTACTACTAAAGTACTTCATCAATTCCACTCTATCTATTTGATTGATCATGATTGTACTGTCAGTTTTCTTTGAAGTTCGTATATATTTCTGTAGAAATGGAAATTCTATTTTTGCTTTTGTTTTACACTGAATGACTGATCAATGAATAAACTGATATGTAGGGGGCCCATTTGGCCCTTTGACACCTGGAATTTCCAAAAGGCCTCATTTTGACCCTTAGAATTCTGATTGAAGGGTCAATTTTTCTTTCAATTACGGATGATTTGGCTATAAAATGGTAAAATCCGAACATAATTTATCAAATGATCCTTGGGATTCAGCGCTCACCTACCGTGACTTAGTGGAACCGATAGTATACCAATTGCAGGGGTGTGGTTCAAATTAGAATTTAGACGATAGATGCATTGTTTTGTGGTTTAGTGTACTTACATTCGAGCAGGCAGCTTGAATTTCCACCAAAATTAACAGCACCGTCAAAATAATGAAGAAACATGATGTTTTGATTTGTTGAATTTAAATCGGAAATGAAGACTAGTAATGATAGTTGATGAAAAAGTGCCGTTACACAAACAAAATTGACAAAAAATGAAAACCAGTACTACATCTACAATTTTTGTGACAGCTTGGATAAAAGCTCATATTTTTATCGGAATGCAGTTTTATGTCATTTTCCCAGTTGTTGTGGTAATCTGTTGTGTATTTGTCCAGCTACTGGTACATTGACCGATGCATATCTAATTACAACATACTGCGTATTGTAATGATTCTGTAATATGAATGTTTAGTATTGATTGTACAGTCTATATATCCATGTATGAAACGTGATGTTTATACTGTATGGCAGATGGCCTCAAGTGAGTTAATCCACTTGCTTATCAAGTGCCCATCTTTAAATAAAGAACTATTATTCATTATTTTGCATATTATGTATACAAGGGTTGGGTGCATAAACGGAGTTTCAATAGTTTTGCTCTGAAGCAGGCTGTCAACTGGACCCTTCTTTTTTACTTGCTCCCTACTTTTTTTGAAAGAGCTCTACTAACCCTACTTTTTTTGAAAGAGCCCTACTAACCCTACTTTTTTTGGAAGAGCCCTACTAACCCTACTTTTTTTGAAAGAGCCCTACTAACCCTACTTTTTTTGAACGAGCCCTACTAACCATACTTTTTTTGAAAGAGCCCTACTAACCCTACTTTTTTTGAAAGAGCCCTACTAACCCTACTTTTTTTGAAAGAGCCCTACTAACCCTACTTTTTTGAAAGAGCCCTACTAACCCTACTTTTTTTGAAAGAGCCCTACTAACCCTACTTTTTTCAAATCTGAGGCGTTGACTCAAAATATTTATTTCACATGCATGAAGCACAGAGGTGTCATTATGGAGAATGTACAATGTAGTGAATTTTTACCATTTTTGATATTCAAAAAGTAAGGAATCATCCCTACTATCCCTACTTTTAGGTAATAAAATCCCTACTAAAAAAAATAGCCCTACTTTTTAAAAATAGGTGAGCTGACAGACTGCTGAAGCCTTGATATGTCCAGTGTATCTTGTGTCATTGACTGTGGTATCGGTTTTCATGTAATGAAAAAAATCTCACCAGGTATAATGTATTGAAAAATCATCTGTCTTACAAAATATGCCATGTAATGATTTTTAGAAAACAACATGTTTATGGCTTTATACACATACTCAGAAACATTGCATTGTAACTTTTCATACAAGTGTCCTGTAACTGGAAAACACCAGTCCACTCAGGTGTTTCCAATGCTAGCGCTAACTCGGCGCGTAGGTCAGGATAGAAACTACCAGTATCGGACACTTGAATTTGTGGTTTTTGGAAACTTGTAAGAAACGTCTGTACATCTATATAAAGGCAATTACATTGTACCACCAATTTTTCTCATTTTCATGACTTGATATTTTGTCCAAAATATGAGACTGTGTACCTTAAAGTTTAAGACTGATCTCACATTCAAGCAATGGTATATTTTGTGAAGTAAGGGCTTTGTTGTTTCTGATCAACTGATATAAAAAGAATGATATCTATTGGTTCAAATATAAATCACTTCGGGACATGTGAATCTACGCCCATTGTTTGAGAATTACGGTATCCATGAATTATTTGATTTGGCATTCGGTTTTATTAACATTAGAGTAGTTTATTGTATTTAAAAGTCCCAATCGTTGTACATAACAGCATTGTAATAGGGTCATGATTTATAGAATATCAACAAATATTATTGTTAGCAAATATTGTCAGCGTACAAGTGGGCAATAATTCTTGCACTTAAGTGATTTTCAAGCTTCTTATATACAACTTATGATTTAACTTCTCATAATAACTAGTTCATTCATTGATTGTATTTTAAAGTATGTTGTATCATTGTACAGTATTTTAATATTTCTGGTTTTCACTTGACTGTACTAGAAAAAGAGTCATTTACTTAACTCAATGTAATAACCTCTTTAATATACAGTTTCAGTGATTTCTTTTGCTAATTTTACTGTCCTATATAGGCTGTTTCCCCTTATCAAAAAGTTAAAAATGTCGATTTTCCTCCTCATGTGGAGAAGTTGCCGGCTCCTTGTGGAAGGGTAAGTTAGTACTGGTTAGATTTCAGTCCAGGAAAAACTGGTTAGGTGAACCGGCCGCTGTATATAACTGAAATATCGTTGTGAAACGGCGTTAAACCCGATGAAACAAACTTATCACAAAGTGTCCATTTTCCTAAAAAAATCTTAATTTTTTCCCAATTCTTTGTTATTATTCCTTCTCTGTCTGCATTTCTTTTTATTAAGTCAGGTTTTTTGTGTATTCAACCTTTTTATAAAGGAATCTTTGCTCTTACATCACCACATATAACAAACATCAGCAATGGCTGAAAATTAATTTTTATAAGCAAAACAACCAATACCTTATTTTCAAAATAATATCTTCTTCCGTTAGCGGGGTCGACCCAAATATTCCCCCCACTCCCCATGACCTAAAAAATCCTGTTAGTTGGACATTCTGATATCTACCTTTATACAAAAAAATCATCTTACTGACCCAACTGATAGTCAGTATGTTACAGGTTTAAGACGTTTATTTTTGACCGAAAGGCTACGGCTTAGTAAGTGTTACTGGATGGACTCGCATGGTCCCAACTCGACAATAAGGGACTTGGACCAGGTCTTTCAGTCTTCCTTAAATACTGACTAACCAATAACATGGCAAAATTTAGATAGGTAGGTAGGATGGTAAATGATTGTTTATCTTTTACTTTTTATGGACATCCAAGTGTCCAGTATCAATGTGCAGTCCAAAAAATGTTCCCTCTAAGACACCTGAATTTTTTTTTGGTAGATTCCATTTTCGACAGTTAGGTGGGTTATGTCGAACAAAAATTTTTAAGGATGAACTCGGCTCACTCAATTTATCAAATGGTTCAGGATGTATTTTTTTGTTTATTGTAAATTTCTCAAACTTATTAGCTAATAGGATGTAAGTTTATCCGACATGTCAGATAGTAAGCAGGTTGGAGATCATATTGGTCCACTTATTGCTGTAGTTATCCTTCGAAGATAAAAAAGCTTTAGCTTGTGAAAATGTCGTATTTATTATGCTCCGAGGATTTGATGCAAAACCCATGTAACTGGTTCTTTCATTATTTGGACCTTGCGGGGATTTGAACACTCGACCTTTCGCATGTAAGGCAAGAGGCTTAACACATAGGCTAAGGATTGATATTGACCAAGGTATTCCAAATGAATTAAAATTTACATTCTCATTAGGATGGCCTTACCTTAAGTTAGAACTAGGGATGTCAACGAATATTCGGATATTCGAATATTCGTTTGTACGTCCGAATATTCGAATATTCGTTTGTACGTCCGAATATTCAAATACTTATTGGGCATTCAAATACTGATTGGGCATTCGAATATTTGAATACTGAATGGGCATTCGAATATTCGATAAAATGTATATTTTCAATATAAAAGCTGAATGCAAGTGTATTCAATTTCAATTATGGGCATTATCGCATTGAATGACATTTTACGCATGAAAATAATATCTTCAGGTGTTAAATGACATTTCATGTTGTATATTTGGGGAAAAGAGAGATATATAACACTCTGGTGATGACACTTAGACCCTGAAAGTATTAGTAATTGTGGGGATTTTTTCAACTTAAGTGATAAGTTTAAAACACAAAATTGATAAGCATAGATGATAGAGTTAAACTTCGAATTTCAAATGCATTATTATTAAATAAGAAGTTCGAATGTTCGAATATTTGTTCGGAAGGTTGACCGAATATTCGAATACCAAAATTGCCATTCATTGACATTCCTAGTTAGGCCAAAAAAAAAATGTTGTGTTTCCTGTAACTCGACCGACCCTAAATATTACCCCCCGACCCAAATTTTTTTTGGACCCAAAACCGTCCGAATTGCGCCATAACGGTGAAGATTCGCTTCTAGTCAAAGCTGATCTAGTCAAAGCTGATCTAGTCACTTCTGTTTGCTGAACATAATGCACACTTATCTAATTACTACTACTTGTATTTCTATCCATGTAAAATAGAAAATGCACACACAGGGATATGTGATTATGTCCCAGCACAATTATCCCTACACAAAAAAAATAAAAAAGGCCTACCTACCGACCCTGATTTTTTTTAACATGTTACAGGAAACCCAACATTTTTTTTATTTGGCCTTAGAACAGTGCTGCAACAATCCCTGGGTATATGTTTACTTCAATGTCTATATTGAAATAATCCATGTATGGGCAGCTGCTGTTTGTCATGTTCTTATAAATATTGATTTAATGACTACGACAGCTGGTTAGAAGAAATCTGTTTATATATACATATTGTCAGTTTTTGCTGAATCAGGCAACTACAAATAAGTTGAGATAAGTCGATAGTAAACACGACCATACCCACTTTCCAATACATGTATGTAAAGCAGCTTGCAGTCTTTATCATGATCATTATCTTCAGGATTAGTATAAAATTTTGATGAAATATCGCGCAAAGTAGACGGTACCGATAGCTCAATTGGTAGGGCTTCTGACTAGTAACTTTAACCAATAGGGTGTGAGTTCGAGGCACATTTCTGCCTCCCATTTGTTATTGACAATACGACTTTTGTCAATTGCTCAATGCTTGTCTTTAAAGGCCAAAAAAAATATCTGTGTTTAGGGTAACGGTCTTAAAAATGCTAGGTAGGGTAGGGACCAAGGTTTTTTTTTTTTCAAAAACAATTAAAAATCAATTTTTTTTTACCCAGGGTCGTAAAAAACCGTAGGGTTGGGTTCTTTCGACAGGTAGGGTCGGGCCGAAACACAGATATTTTTTTTTTAGGCCTTAGTCGCGAGGTGGTCTGATTATCAAGTTAAAATATGGAACCAAAATCAATAACTTGTCTTTGAAAACATCAAGTGGTCTTAATTTCGAGGTGGTCTTATACGCGTCTTCTATAAACACGGACATTGAGAACTCGGGTCTCGGCCACTTATAACCGCAATTTATAAAAGAGTGGAATAATTAGTGGAGCCCACTTTGATTTTGCTTGAGACATTTTTTGTTTTCGTGAGCCAATGCCCTGTCTTTTCAGTGATGTTAAACTTTATTTGTTTAGCTTTTTATCCATTATTCCTGTCAGAGTCTCAGAGATAACTAATTGTTTCATTGTTTTATCTATTTGTTTATAAACATGTAACGCAATGTCTTTCTTTGACTGTCTGACTGTGATAACTTTATTTATAGCTTAAAACTCTTCCTATGTCACACAATACTATATAATAAGGACCACAATGGAAATAAACACTTTTTTGTGTTATCCTTAACATATAATGTTGATTGATATGGCTTTATTGATTCATACATATTGTTGTTGCTTATATATGTCTCAATTTTATATTGCCATGTAAATTGTACATTTTATGTTGAAATAAATGTATCAATCTATCTACCTAAGGCCAAAAAAAATATCTGTGTTTAGGGTAACGGTCTCAAAAATGCTAGGTAGGGTAGGGACAAAAAAAATTTCTTTCAAAAACAATAAAAATCGAAAAAAAATTCTCCAGGGTTGGGGTTTTTCGACAGGAAGGGTCAGGTTACCCGAAACACAGATATTTTTTTTTTGTAAGGCCTAAATGAGGTTTTACTCTACATGAAATTTATCAGTGATTGATTTATTGGCTGTGATCATTACACAATATCGTTTCTGTCACGTCAAGTTGATCGTTTCCATTTATTTTTCCTTGGTCCAATTCTTCGGTCTAATATTTGCCGAATGAGATGTGCAAAGTAGTAGTTGTCATATTTCCTCAGTTATTTGTAGAATCAAGCTGGAATCAATTTACTTTATGTTTTACGATCATGACGCACTGAATGGCGCAAGTTGTGGGGAAAAGTTGATACTCAAACATAAGAACAATACATATTACGAATACAATGTTCTGTTGGTTTTTTATGTGTTGACATCATGGGATGTTACTCAGTGTTTAACCTAGGGCAGTCAATAAGACCCAGGATCTGGTAAAATAACTGAAGCATCATCAGGGCTCTCGTTTGCTTTTTGGGACGGGCCAGGGTCCATGCAAGGGGGGAATTTTGCATGATTTTTAAAAGATTTTTCCTTGGAGGGGGAATTTTCGTAATATCAAAATGATATAAACAATTCAAACAAATATACACAGTTTTATCAACTTTACTGAAACAAATCTAATTTCTGCTTATCAACAAGTTAAAACAGAAGTTTTCTGTCCTTCAAATTGAAATGGTGCAGTGCTTTTTCCAGAAGTTCCGGTGACAACATTTTTTTTCGGAAATAGAAACAACGCTTACAAAAACTGTCCGGACCGGACCGCCGTTTACAGTTCGCAGTATTGCAGAGTTACCGTTCCTTGCACTCGCAATGTACTCGCTGATTGTCCGATTTTTTTAGGGGTATTTTTTTTGGAATAGGGGAAAAAACATACTTTTTTAAGGGGGGGATGGGGCCGATATTCGGCCCCAAATTGTGCCTAACGAGAGCCCTGATCATCATCCGGCTGCTTTGCTTGTATGATTATGAATGATAATAATTAAGGAGATTACATTTAAAAACAAGAAGACCCTTTAATACCTCGAATTTTCAAAAAGTCACATTTCAAATGGATTCTGGTTGAAAGGTCAATTTTTCTCTAAATTATTGTTATTTTGGCTATAAAATCGTAAACTGGGGTCAAAACTTCAAAAATTACCTAAATGACCCTTAAGATTCAGCCCCTACTGGAATCCCGGATTAATCTGGAGATAAATCCCTTTAAACCATACAGAACAAATTTTTACCAGATGTGTCTGGTGGTAGGTTTTTTTTCAGCCCCTGTCGACCTAAAATGAATGTAGAAGTGCACCTGTTATGTAGAAAGTATGAATCAATTATCAGCCATTTTTTCAGTTTTTGGGGAAGTATGGCAGGCCCTTTTGATAAGGGAAATTTGCATCAGGAATCATCAAATTTGGGTACGGTACATTATATATAAGGCTAAAAAGGGGGAATTTTCTTTTTAAGCTAAGGGAAAAATATATACATTTGTACTTCTTTCTTTGGGGAATGGGGCCCAATATCGGCCCCTAATTTGCCATAAAAAGGGATGTTTTACCCAACATGTCCTGGACAGACAGGAGTAAGCAGTTTAAAATAACAACAATTTACTATGTTATGCAATGTTTTTGTGGGTTTAAGCCACGTTTACTATGTGAAGATTTTGAGTACTTCAATATTTCATACCACTTGTGCAATCCTGAAGGTTATGACTGATAATGATTAGCTTGCAGTTTTTGTTTACCTTACATACTAAAAGTAACATTCATGGTTCATTTTTTGATGTCCGGGATAGTTTTTGAATATTTTTGCTATGTTTCCATTATTTTAATCAATAATATTTTCAGTGCGTTTGATTGGTTGATTGATTTAGTATTGTTGAATAAAGTACACTTGATCTGAATTTTGGACATGTTAACTGAGCGTATTATTTCTTTCTGTTATTATAATTTACGTTAGTATATATAAGGCTAAAAGGGGGAATTTTCTTTCTAAGTAGGGGAAAATATATACATTTGTACTTTGGGGAATGGGGCCCAATAACGCCCCTAAATTTGTCATAAAAAAAGGGCTGTATGATTGTAGAAAAAGTGCACCTGTCGTGTAAGAAAGTATGAATGAAGTATATAATATGTTAGAATTTTGTCTTTATCTTAATTATGTTCAGATCACATGACACTTGTGTAAGAATGTCGTCGAGGTTGTCAAGGTCATTGCCTCCCTTCCATCTTGCACTCGACTACTTTGATAAGTACTCAATATTTCTGCTGATAAAACAGTCCTAATTAGTTGTCACATGACTTGTTGAAATCTTGACGCTCGTTAAATCTTTTTGTTTTTCGCCTCGTTCTGTTACTTGTGTTTGTGTAGTTGATCTTTGAGCTCACTTTCGAAGTATATATACTCGCTGGATCTTAATTTCAAAGTGGAATGGGTAACTTATAATTTGCTTTCTATAGGGGTGAGAATATTCCACTTCTTTTGCCGATTTCTTGTTTTCTGTACCAAAAAAATGTAAAAAGGTTGCCGAATCTGGTTAAGATTTGTGCAAAAATCGTAATTTTCTAAAGTGGCGCGAGGGATTTCATTCGATCTTAATGTTGTCAGTCTTCACAGTATCCAACTAGCCTGGAAGCCCGGTGCTTGTAACTTTGATTTTGGGCTTGCAGAAATTACTGTGTGCGAGCCCGAATGGGCATGCAAGTGCTTAATTTTAGTGTGTATACTTTTCTTGGAAAATAAGAATCCTCCATGATTTTAACAAATTGTAAGAATGTTTTTTCGTTCTAGTGGTTTAGCTGAGCAATTTGGCCAAACAGGGTAGTGGTCAGTGTAGACATAACCTGTCTAGTCCTCTTTGTTTTTGCCATTCTACATGTTTAGGGGTCAATGAGACACAGATCGCCATTCTACATGTTTAGGGGTCAATGAGACACAGATCGCCATTCTACATGTTTAGGGGTCAATGAGACACAGATTGCCATTCTACATGTTTAGGGTCAATGAGACACAGATCGCCATTCTACATATTTAGGGGTCAATGAGACACAGATCGCCATTCTACATGTTTAGGGGTCAATGAGACACAGATCGCCATTCTACATGTTTAGGGGTCAATGAGACACAGTTTGCCATTCTACATGTTTAGGGGTCAATGAGACACAGATCGCCATTCTACATGCTATGCTATGAAAGGAGAACACAAGTGTCACAGAATGGAAAATGTATTCAGGGCTCGAATTTAAGCACTCGCCACTTGCAAAATGCGAGCTGTATTTTAAAAATGCGAGTTGAGATTTCTTAAGCTGGCATTTTTTTGCTAGTGGATTTCAAGTTAAGAACATAACTTATATTTAATTTGATTGGATTCCAAAATAAACATGTATGTTCAAGGTAAAGCTAACTAGTTTTAACCTATTTCTTTTGCTTCTCGCCATATTACCCCCATAGCAACAGGTTGTCAACAGCATGTATACATGTTTACATAATGAGTAGACTGTAAATTTCGGCGAAAATTGTTTTGGCTAGTTGGTTTCACATTTGGCCAGTTGAAATTTTAGGCACTGGCCAAATTTGCAAGTGCACAAAAAAGTTAAATTCTAGCCCTGATATTCTTTTCAGAGAGTGAAATGCCATTTCCCTCAGTTGGGCCCCAATATGGCCCCGAATAGCAATTGTTTTGCTTATAAAAATAACTTTTCAACTGTGGCTTGTGTTTGTTATATATTATGAGTTGATGTAAGAGCAAAGAGTCCTTTATAAAAAGTTCAATACACAAAAACCTGATTTAATAAAAAGAAATTCAGTCAGAGGGGAAAAATGAACAAAGAATTGGGAAAAAATGATGATTTTTTGGGGAAAATGGACACTTTTTGATAAGGGGAAAAGGCCTATATTCGGCAGTAAAATTAACCCAAAAAAATCATTGCTGACTAATATAATACTTATTGTAGCTTTTACAACAGAGATCACATTACCTAACATAATTAATTTTTTGTAACCTTGGTCAAATACAAGATGTTAAGAGGTCAATGTTTTATAGTGTTGTCATGGGGACTGATTGATTGTTTCGTTAGTAGTGACTGAACTTTATTGTTACAATATCCCTTTAATGGGAGAAGGTTTTTAGTTAAAGGTAGATAGTCAGATTGTCTATCAAAATATGCCGCGTAATAATTTAAAAAAAAATGATAAGTTAATGCCTTCACTTAGGCCTAAACAAAATATTGTTTGTTTCCAATGACATTGAGAAAAAAAATAGGGTAGGTAGGTAGGCTAAATAATTTTTTATTTTTTTTACCAAACACTAGTTTGTGTCAAACACAAAGTTCATATTACTAATCTTCATTTACTGGACAGATATCTCTTTCGAATCTGATACATAAGTCTACGCCAAATTTTACCTTCGATAGACAGATCTTCTTTTTTTTTTAATTTTTTTTTTTGGACTTGGACATACTCTAAAACATTGCATTGTAAATTTTATTAAAAATTTCCTGGAACCGCAAAGCACGAGTCCGATACACGTAATTCCTATGCAAGCGCTAACTCAGCTCGTATGTCAGGATAGAAAATATCATGATCAAACGCTTGTCTGTGTGGTTTTGGTAAACATGTAAGAAAAGTGACAATGTAGTGTTGTAGAGTACATCTGTATGAAGGCAATTACCACCAGTTTTCTCATATTTATGATTTCACTAAGGATATTTTGTCAAAGCAGAAGGTCTATGTACCTTTAATGTTTCGGAACATGTACAGTATTTTTGTTGAATCATATTTATTTAACATCAAGTTCGCATCTTAGTCTTTCTCGTCTAGTGCCTAAGGAGAGATTCAAACTCGTCCCTTTCAGAGCTCGCTCTTACTGCTTGACCTCTGCGCCCCCATACAGTGAATGGATAGTGCACTAACATTTAGTTAAATTAAAAAAAAGTGAAATATTCTGAAATAATTTCAAATTAATTAATTAATTAATTCAAATCAGACTGGTATAACACTCATATGGAAATGTAGACCTTGGCAAGTTTTGAGTACTAGAGCTACAGTCTATGCAAAAGACACAGATATATTACTGGACTAGAGGACTGGTAAACTTGGAAGTATTACTGGCCCGAACAGAATATTACTGGCCCGGAAATGATTAATGACCAAAATTGACAAATATGCTATTATATGAAGCTAAATTTGGTTAAAGTCTTAACAAATAACTTGCTATAAACCAATGAAAATCGTTGAAGATAGTTATGGGGCATATTGAAATATCCAGTAAAGAGATATGGCTGTTTTTGTTGACCGGAGTCCACCGGCCAAGAGGGCCAGTGTAATTTTAAATTTCATTAATGTTCCTCTTCAAATTTTACCAGTCAGGTCCGAGGTCTGACAGTCTTTGACATTGACTGGTACTTTGTTTGAAAGTTGAAGTTGCTGTGTTTTGGTCTGAAAGGGGAAAAAGTTCCAAGCAATTTGATTTATAAATACCAGTGTGTGTAAGTTTAATGGTTTGAGTTAACCGAATTACGGCGCCGAGTGGAAAACTCTGTGTGCTCACTTCGCTGATTCAGCTTTTCTGTGATGATTATCTTGATTTCCCAGACAGAAGCGTAATATGATATGTTTATTTTATAAACATGTATTTAAAAACACTTGCGGTTGGATAAAAGAGTAAGGCTTCAACATTATTTGTGATGTTTAAATTTGGGGTTTCTCGAAAATTAGCTTTGTGGACTTAATGTTTTACAGGTCTTTGGTGTAAAAATGATCACATGACATTGATACTGGATTTATATTGACGATCTACTTGTATGCATAGAGCTGTGTGTTTGATTTGTGTAAGAAATTGTAAATTTAAGATTTACTCTTTTGTGTTATAATGAATTACTTTGTGTACTTAATAGGTGTGGATGAAAATTCTTAGCATTAGAAATTTATACAACTTTATTTTGTGCTATCATTTTGTTTTATTTGTTCTGCAAGCTGATATGTAGAAATAGGTGCATTCGTAAAATACGCTTTATGTCTTGGGCGTAACAAGTTGGTACTCAAACATTGATAGAGTATTATCGAAATTAGATTGTTGTCGATGTGTTGTCGAGGTCGGTGATAATAGAGTGCGTATTGAAAAATATGGCTTCTTCTCTTGTTGACGATATTTAAGCAAAATATTCTGTTCTTGAAGAATTAGTATCTAAATACACGCTACACAGTCCCACTAGTGTAGTCAATAAGAACCGGCCGCCAGTCGAAATTACCGGTTCAAATGGTATTTGGGCCGGTTCAAATTTGCTAAGGTTGTATGTTTTGGTCCCCGGATCCCACCCACCTGGCTGGTTCCTTTTGTTTGGGCAGGCTCAACTTAACCTTATTGAAAACTCAGCTCGGTGTTATTGCTTCAATTTTATTTGTCATTTTGCTGTGTAACGGTTTAACCATAATTTCAAGTCCGTATACCCAAATGTTTGGTACCAGTTATTTTAATTGTTTATTTTTTGAAATGATGGTTAAAAGAAACAGGCTGTTGAACTATGACTGATCATCCATGATGAACCCTTTACAAAACCCTAATAACAATCTTAAGGGGCCATGGGGTCAGAGATGGTATGCTCCAGCAAAGTTACCTGCCAAGTCATCAAATTTCTTATCTAGCATAGTTATATTGGTACCTTTGTTATTGCTCCGATTTGCAGAATGCTGCTAGTTCTCAAAAGTTGATTCCCAGATTTGATAAATAATTAAATTAAATTGATTAAATTGAAGTAACAGGGAAATCCTCACGGGGAGGGTCTGGGGGGGTACGGGAGGGTCTGCCCGGGGGGGTACTCCACTTAATTATGATCACTCATACAAGAAAAGTAGCCTGGTGATGATGCTTATAAAGTTATGGGGTAATTTAACCTGCTCTTATCAAAACCCCTGCATTCAGTCGCCATCTTTAGGGGGTCAAAATGTTGATTTTTTGAAAATTTGGGGTCAACTTCAAGGTCAAATGGAACCGGTGTATATAATATGCTGTATTTGACCTTAAAGTTTTGTTATGATAATACATGTTGTTGTCATATTACTTTTAACTTAGGCCAATTTAAGATAATCATTAGATTATCATCCTTTTTGAGTAATTATAATTTGAGGGAAGAGTTGGCGAGATTTTTCTAAGAGAGATATATTTTTGACATTGGCTCTTTGATTCTCATGCTGATTACCATTGTTTAAATCAGACAATTTTGAAGGAGTGATTGCATTAGAAATACGAGTCAGAAAGGGACCGTAATTAAGCATTTAATTAATCATGGTGTAATGATCGGCTAACAAAGCACTTTGTACTGTTGACAGTGTTAGTTATGATATGGCAGATAAAGTTGCAGTTTATCAGGTCAATAGTATTTTATATCATTCGATAATATATTACATTTCAGCTTATTTCAGTTTCAGTGATGGTTTTTGGTTTAACGTAGTTGTGTTGTTGAAATTATTTTAAATGGACTTGTGTTAATTGGTAAATAATTAAGTGAGTATTAAGTAATTTTAGTGACGACTGATAGATCAGGTCAGTTATTTTCAACCTTTGTCCTGTGTGTCTGACCCTACGACATGTCGTGTAAAGATGCAGTCCAATAGGTCGGGTAAAAATGCAGTCTGACATGTCTGGTAAAAATGCAGTCCAACATGTCGGGTAAAAATGCAGTCTGACATGTCGGGTAAAAATGCAGTGGTTGTAATATTAGAAATAATTATGACTTTACAATAAACGAAGATGAGAATATTTTATTGGTCTGATGTGAGCAGCTGTGGAGTTATTTTCGGAATTCTGATTTGTTTTGTGATTTGCGTTGGCTGTAGATCTTAATATTTCACTTATTTTATCAATATAATACATTAACAGTTAGCAAAAGTCTAAACTTATGTTGGTCAGAATTATCATTTTAAAAGAATTTTGCTTCCTGATTTCAAGGGGTGTCAAGGACTATTGCATTATGTATTCACCCTTCAATTCTTATTTCTGTGTTACCTCTTTTGATTGAAATCGATATTTTTTGCGAGGGGGAGGGGGCTGACCCCGGGAAATTAAACAATATGTCTTCTTTGGGGTTGAAACTAATGCAACACCCTTGTGCCAAGTATTGTATCTTTATACCTAAAGAGTGAGATCTATGATAATTCCCCACTTTCGGGATCTATTAATAATCGGGCCTAAGTCTACTTCCTAGGACCTGGAATGATTTTGCGTGTCAAATTCCTACCTGTCAGGAATCGTTTTCTGTCAAAAAAATCCCATGCATCTCCATCAATTGACTCAATACTGCCCAAAACATGTTTGCAGGAAAACCGAGTTCCTGAATTTGCAGGAAAACCAACTTCCTGAATTTGCAGGAAAACCGACTTCCTGAATTACAATCGGACCTCTTTTATTCGACCACCTTCTATCCGAAGACTCAGTATAATCCAAAATAAATATCAGGTCCTGATGTATCGTAGGAACGTCGAATTGAAATGGGTTTTTAGAAATCAAGTAATATTCTAAATAAAATTTCGGACCCGATGAATTCGAGTGAACGCGGTCCGACTGTAAAAGGAAAATATTTGTTTCATTTCTCTTGTCGGCAAATTTTCACATTTTGAATAGAATCATTGTGACCAGGTCATTTAAGGAAAGGGTTTACAATGTTGACACTATGCCAAGTCTTGTATGTTCTAACGGATATCAATAGGATTATAGATTTTGCTATTATTAAAGTTTTGGCCTCATTTTGTTATTTAGATGTGTAGCAGTTTATACTCTGGGAACATGTTTATGTTTTTATCGTAGAACGTTGAAAATTTATTAAATCTACGTATAACTGATAATATGGCGATATATCAATGACTTCAGGTGGTCAGTAGCTGATTTATTGCGTGAATTTAAGGGTTTAATTGAAAACAACATAACGACCTGCATGGCCTAAACATAGGTAGTAGTCGCTCTAAATTTAGCATAACGGACCGGCAATCCGTAGACCTGGGTTCGATTCCCGGTAGCGCCTTTGACCGATTTTTCGTGTTTCTCAAACATGACTTTATATCAATAAAGGTCCATTAGGTGGGCTAGAAAGGATCTAGTTGAAATACTGGGGTCATGTGACATCAGTTTACCCCAGGAACGGATAAGCAAGTTGTGATTCCGTTGATTAACTTGTTAGATTTCTTTGTGAAGAGCTTCACTGCCCCGTTAACTCAGTCGGTCGGTCGAGCACTCACCTGCAAAACTTGAGGTCGTAGGTTTTAATGCTGGGTGAGGTGTTCATTCTTCAAAAATTAAACCTCTAATGTCATTTGTCCTTCACCTCTGGTTTCATGCAGAGCCCATTTTTCAGTTTTTGGGAAGTATGGTGGGTCCTTTTGATAGGGGAAATTTGCCATCATGAATCACTATATTTGGGTATTTATAAGGCTAACAATTTAAATAATTTCACTGAACGAGAATTTTCTTTCCAAGTAAGGGAAAAAGTATACATTTTTTCTTCAGAGAATAGGGCACAATATCGGCCCCTAATTTGCCATAAAAAGGGATGTTTTACCCAACATGTCCTGGACAGACAGAAGTAAGCAGTTTACAATACTGATACATAACAACAATTTACTATGTTATGCAATATTTTTGTGGTTGGTTTATGTCACATTGACTATGTGAAGATTTTGAGCACTTGAATATTTCATACCACTTGTGCAATCCTGTAGATTATGACTGATAATGATTAGCTTGCAGTTTTTGTGTAAACCATACATAAGAACACATTCATTGTTCATTTTATGATGTCGGCGGATAGTTTTTGAAAAGTGTTAAATTTCTCTATGTTCCGTTATTTTAACCAATAATATCTTCAGTCTGTTTGATCGTTTGATTGTTTTAGTATTGTTGAATTGTACACTTGATCTGAATTTTGGACGTGTTAACTGATTGTATTATTTCTTTCTGTTATTTTAATTTGCGGGTACAAGGTTTAAAGTTACAATGCAATGTATGATTAATTAAGTCATGAGTACCCGATTATTGGGTTATGACCTATTTATAGAAATTTTCAGAAAATGAATATATTTTCCTATACGACTTTAGTACATGTAAACTTGCGTGTTATAACTAAAGCTTTAGTCATTTTATTTGGTAGGACGTTTGTTTTATGAAAGGAGAGAATAAAAGATACTTAGAATTTTATAGATATTGACGCTTGCAAATTCGACCCTTAATTTTTCATATTGAAGTTGTATTTTGTATTTGTGGTTTATACATTGTTGTGATAGTTACTTTGATAGGTTGTGAAATGATAGGTTACAACTTTTACTGGATCTAACTGAATTTAACTGGATTTTATTGTATTTCTTATAGATTTTATGTTCTAAAGTTTGTTGTGTGTAGTACAAAAAAAGTGCTTGTGTTAGTAAAGTTTGATTAAGATCTTAACAGTGTAATTATGGTTAAACAGATAAAGTCACACGGTAAGTTTTTCGATGTTTTACAAAATATTACTTGATGTAGCCAGGATTTTGCATTTTTTGTTTGTTTTATTTATTTAATTTGATGATATTTTATAAAAATGTGATAAGAACTCATGGGGTAGATCGAAGGTTGTGAGTTCGCATCCTGCTTGGGTAGGGTGAGGTTGAACAGGTGTGTCACTAATTCTTGAAGTAGCAGGGAAATCACCAATAGTAGGTGGGGGTCTGGGGGGGGGGGTATCCCTTAATTTTGATCATTCATACAAGGAAAGTAGCCGGGTGATGATGCTTAAGTAACTGGCTAATTTTACCGGTTCCCGGCTCTTATTGACACCCCTGTTGAACCTTGAACTTAACAGTCTATGAATAATGCGCGAGTACTGATAAGGCCAAAACAAATAATATCTGTGTTTAGGGTAACGGTCTTAAAAATGCTAGGTAGGGTAGGGACAAAGTTTTTTTTTTTTTTTTTTTTTTTTTTTAAAAATTAAAAATCGAAAAAAATTCTCCAGGGTCGTAAAAAACTCTAGGGTCGGGATTTTTCGACAGGTAGGGTCGGGTTACCCTAAACACAGAGGCCTAAGTAAACCAGGAAGCAGCCATTGAAATTGATTGATATAAGTTGTTAGCTTGCTTCACGATGCATGTAATATAAATATGTTGAAATATATAAACATAATGGTGGTCTTATATAACTGATGTGTCACCGTATGTCGTGACTGGTACATAAGTTAGTTGATAGTATTTTATCTGATCTGTGTCCCAGTATCCAGTTGTACTGCCCCGCCCTACCCCTCCTCATGGAGGATGCTTCCTGAGCACTGTAAGATGGCTATGTTATATAATTGACAAATGGAAAGTAAATTCCAGCTCTCTATTTCTCTCTTACAATGAAATTTTCACCTTTAAAGTTGACATTTTGATAAAAAGGGGATCACAATAGATTTAAATTTTGTCAAAATTGGACAACGTAGGTATGGGATATAGAAGGCACTATTCGTCAGGTAGTTCTGTATTGATAATTACAGGCAGTTGGTAATGTAAATCTTCCATTTGTTGGGTATAAGAGATTATAGGTTTGCAAATGCCTTGATATGGAATTTTACCGTATTCATGATAATGAATGTCCTTCATGGAATTAAGTTTGGTGTCCCTCTGGGTAAACACAAACATAATAATATTATGATAGATGTAGTTCAATTTCTAGGACATAGATGTTAGTGTACCTTCCTAAGCTCAACCCCTAAGGGTCACAGAACTAAATTGGCAATAGTTATGTTTCAACATCAGCAGTTTAGCGTAGGAACTATTTTGTTACAACATCAGCAGTTTAGCGTAGGAACTATTTTGTTACAACATCAGCAGTTTAGCGTAGGAACTATTTTGTTACAACATCAGCAGTTTAGCGTAGGAACTATTTTGTTACAACATCAGCAGTTTAGCGTAGGGACTATTTTGTTACAACATCAGCAGTTTAGCGTAGGGACTATTTTGTTACAACATCAGCAGTTTAGCGTAGGAACTATTTTGTTACAACATCAGCAGTTTAGCGTAGGGACTATTTTGTTACAACATCAGCAGTTTAGGGTAGGGACTATTTTGTTACAACATCAGCAGTTTAGCGTAGGGACTATTTTGTTACAACATCAGCAGTTTAGCGTAGGGACTATTTTACAATATATGGGAAATCAACACTTTTTCAAACATTAATTTGTCAATTTCGACTCAATGTTGGAGTTATTCAGACAGTTAATTAATACTTGTAAACTGTTTACCCTGTTTTCAGTTTAAACGACCCTAACTGTTGCCAAACATTCAGTTCATCAACCAGGGTTTTCCCTAGGATTTTTCAGCAAGGGGTCCTTGGACCCTCGTGTTAGACAAATTGAGGGTCCTTAGTGAATTTGTAGGGTCCCAGATATGCAGTTTATACTTGAAAAAAAGTTTATTTTAGGGGTCCCAGGGATGCACAGGAGGTTGAAAATGGGAGTCCCTAGAACGAAAAAGGAGTCAGGGACTCAAGATTTCTGCGTCATGGAAATCCCTGATCAAACTAGATCCCAGTGTTTCTTTTCACTTCTAGGGGAATGGTGGCGGGGCCCTTAGATAGGGGAAAATAGCATTGTGAGGGGAAGATGGGGGGAAAATAATGTGCATAGCATAGTATACATTTTTATGTCTGTATTCACTACACTTCTTTGTTGCAGTGATGTAAACATATAGATATGGTAACAGATTAGTTAGTTTCATTACAGGTCAATGTTTCTATCTTTCTGACTAAAAATATCAACAATAATGGCAACATCTCCAATTAAAAAAAAAAAGCTGTAGGAGGGGAATTTTAATCGAAAATAGGGGAAAAAAACATACTTTTGAGTGAGGGGGATGGGTCCGAATTTCGGCCCCAAAAAGGCCCCCAAAAAAACACTGAATCCCAATAAAATTTTAAACAGAAAAACATGTTTTGTTTTAACTCTAGAAAGATTCGCATTAAATCATTTATTTAATTATTAAAATAATTACAAATTTTCATTCACACCCAAATAGGAGTTTATTAGGAGATTGAATACTGTGATATTTATACGGTGTGTTGTTATAATTTTACAAAGGCGTTGACATAGCTTTAAAGTCGTGATAGAATTGTAAATAAACAGATCTATTTATAGAAAACCAGTTCGTTAATTTTATCTTGCATTGATTTCTACTTTCTATTCAATGAACAGATTTTATTTGGACTAAATATTGTCTACATTTCATAACAGATTTACTGTTGAATACTCAGAATAGGAAATTTGGCTTAACTTGCTTTTTATGTGGTTTGCTTGAAGACAAAAGTAAGCTGATAGCGGGGTACGGATTTAGACATCTGTTTGTTTATCAAATAATGCTGAAATTATTTAGTGTACATTTATTCAACTGTTCAACTTATTTTGAACATAATTAAATAATGATTAGTAACCTTGTGGTATTCAATTCTGCATCAAGCTATGGTTCATTACTGTCTATCAATGTTTCTTGTCTTAATGTGATGGTTGTGTTCAAATTTCCACTGTACTTGAATAAAAATCATGTGACGTCTAATCATGTTTTATTTGTGATTGATTAACTTTTCCCAATTGGTGTATTTTTTATTTTTGTGTAGAAAATACAGATAAATCAAATACAGATAAACCTCGATAATAAGACCACCCTTGGGACTGGTCTTCTTATTGAAGTTAATTCTTCACAGAAAACCGGCCGCTCTTCAGAGGTTGTACTGTATAATGTATAGACTACATGACATGGATGTTTAAACCACAGTAAAACCCCGATAATGAGGCTGCCCTTGGGACCATTGAAAACTGGTCTTCTTACTGAGGTGGTCTGAATATTGAGGTTGAATAAAGAGCAAAACAGTGAAAATGGACTTTAAAATTATGTTTTTAATTTTGAGGTGGTCTTATTATTGAGGTGGTCTTTAATTGAGGTTTTACTGTAGTCAGCTAATATGATAAAAATCTTGATCAAATTGACGCAATTTACCAGTAAGCAAAAGTTTGCCTTGATATATATTCAATTTGAGGTGGTTTTAATTGAGAATTACAGTCGGACCTCGTTTATGTGACAACCTTCTGTCCAAATACTATCATCTGAAATAAAAAGTAACTTACACCACAATCAGTAGGGGATACAAAATTAGGAATGGTAAGAATTTTATTTTGGGCCATCCTTACAAATTGTTTGTTTGTCATCATTATCAGGTCGGCATAATCTTCAGGTTGGCACCATTGCCAGGTTGGCATTATCAGGTCAACATCGTCGAGTCGGCATTGTCTGAAGTTGTTCTGCAGATTTTCAAAATTGGTTATAGATGTAATACAGCAACCAACTCTGGTCAGACTCAAAATAACTGAAAGCCATCTGACCATGGAAAGATATTGCTACCAGGTAGAGGACGGTGTTGTGATCTTATTTCTACGCCCATTGTTGTCACTGTATGTTAATAAAGTTTTTTGTTGTATTTTCAGACTCAAATTCTACTCTCACATTTAACACTAGGACCAAAGCAGTCATGGCGGATGTGGTGCAAGACAACATCAAAGAAAAGGTAAATGTTATAATAGATACAATAGAACCTTAAGATGAAGACCATCATTGGTTTCTGATGGAAGTTGGTCTAGTTATATAAGGTGGTCTGATTATTGTGTTAAATTTAGATTATGGAAGGTAAGTTTATAAACTGTCCCTATAAAATAAGGTCTGATTTACGAGGTGATCTTTCATGTGAAGGTGGATTTTAAGCGAGGTTTAACTGTATCATCAGTCCACCTGGGTCTTCGTACACCCAAGGTCATCATCCACCAAGGGTTTCGTACACCCGGGGTCCTCATTTATCTGGGGGTCTTTGTCCACCCAGAGCCCTTGTCCACCTGGGGTTCTGGTCCGCCCAGGGCCCTTGTACACCCGGGGTCCATTGGGGTCCTTGTCCACCCGGGGCCTTGCCATCGGGGTCCTCGTCCACCCAGGGTCCTCGTTAATCTTGGGTCATCGTCGACCCTTATAGCTTGAAAGTCTCGACATGACCTTGGCTGTTTAGATGAGTGAAGCCCCATTACAAAAATAACAAAACCATGAATACGACTTTAATATGATAATAGGTAGATTAAATAATGAAGTCCTTACTACAGTTGGTGACTGATACTTGACAGTTTTAGGGTGGATGCAAACTAGTCTTATCTGCATATAAATAAAGCAGTACATAGACTTGTATAGCTTCCATTCCTTCACATTGCTCTTGTATTGACTCGTAATTCATCAAGCGTTGAATGATGAAGTTTAAACAATCATTAAAATTTTATTATTATTCTCACACTTGTTAAATATAGATCTTTGCGTTTTTATTATTAATAAACCATATAATTTTGATATATGATGTATTTTTTGGACAACTTCAATGGCATTTTAAGTATTATTTAATGAATATTGTGTCTGTGTATCAAACAGTCGTGATGCAAGCAAGTATACTGAACCAGTCTGGATTTTGTTAGAATACTGAACCAGTCTGGATTTTTTAGAATACTGAACCAGTCTGAATTAAGTTAGAATTCTTAGCCAGTCTGGATTAAGTTAATATGCTGAACCAGTCTGGATTAAGTTAGAATACTGGACCAGTCTGGATTAAGTTAAAATACTGGACCAGTCTGGATTAAGTTTGACATTTGGACCAATCTGAAAGCAATGCATTCTGGACTGGTATTGGGAAAGCCAGAATTCTGGACTTGTCTGGATGAAGCTAGAATTTGGGACCCAGTCTGGAAAATAAATGGCATTCTAGAGCATTTCAGAACTAGCTAAAATTCTTGTTTGTCCTGGAAAAAGCACAGACTTGTGGAAGGAAAGAAGATTCTAGAATGGCCTGGAAAAAGCACAAATTTCTAGACCAGTTAGCAAAAAGCTAAGACCAGTCTGAAAACACTTAGACCAGTCTTGAAGGCACAGACCAGTCTGGAAAAAAGACACAGACCAGTCTGGGAAAAATACTTAGACCAGTCTGGAAAATAGACACAGACATGTCGGCAAAAAAGACACATACCAGTCTGACAGGCATTGATCAGTAATGGGAAAAACACAGGCCCGTCTGAATAAGAACCAGTCTGAAAACTGCCAGTATTCTGAACCAGTCTGGAAAAAGCAAAGAATTTGTGTCCCCTCCAGAAAAAACATGTCCATTATCGATATATTTACATTCCTATTCAGATTATTGTGATCCTGAAATGGATCAAATGTACTTAGTATATTGTTAAGTTTAACTAAACATGCAACCCATTTACTTTTAAATAGCAATGGAATTAAATTTATTGTATAATTTGTGGACCGAAATTCCATGGGTGTTGTGTTGAAAGATAGCATTTCACTAATTTATATTATCATGAAAATTAATCTGTCTCAAGGTAATAAAATTGTATTGAAGGTCTTACAGTTACCCGGAAGTCATTGCCAAACATGTTAAATATACCTGACTTTATTTGAGTGGTTTGAGGTTATCAAAATGAATGGTTAAAGAAGTATACTGGTCCTTAATTGCGTCTTTATTATAAGATACTGAATTTGGTCTGTGACTGACTTCAGAGACCAGAAATTTAAGTAACATGATTTAATGAATTTAACCATTAACTAGTGATGGGCCGCTTAGCGGGTATAATCGATTAACGGCTAGAAAAGCCCAACCGATTCCGATAATCGATTGTGTTTTCTCCGAGTCGATAGCGGGTACGAATACTCACGGGTACGAACGAAGATTTCCGAATGGGAAATAACTCTGAAAGCGCGCAAAATGGCCGCTCTAGCAGACGGCAATAGAGAGTCGGAGATATTTAATCACCCAATCTATTGCCAATTGCTAATATATTGTCCCCACTTTAATAGAAAGAACGCGTGCCTGTCCGAAAGTTTAAAGTATCCGAAATATCAGACATGATTAATGCTTAACGGTTAAAACCGAAGTATGCCGGCAAATGGTCAGCCAATGAAGCGTTAGTATTTCGTTGCAGTTATCCAATGAAAATTGATTTAACATCGTACAGTTAGGCACAACTGTCAATATGGCGGCGCCCATAGCGTCAAAAAATAAGTTCGAAAGAATTAGCAAAACTTTGATAGATTTTCGTATTTTATAACGGTATGTCCGATTGAATCTATCTGTCGACAAGGGACAAAAATGCTGTGACATTTCTATATCCATTATTATGTAATATCGGTGGAAAGAACTTAGTTTTTTATGCAACTTGATTTTTTCAGTGACATTCAATGTACATGTTAAAGTGTAAAACAGTTTTTTATGTGAATAATGCTGTTGTTCAACTTGTTTGTACTAAATATGCTAGATATGTACATTGTTACAGAGGTATATACCACTATAATACCAGTCAGTTCTCACAAATGCCAGCTATGTATACACCAGATTGTAATTTAAGTTCTTTACTTTTTCAAAAGATCATTAGAATTTAAGTAAAACAGTCAGTCAGTCACTTTTAAGACATAAATATCTGAATAGAAAATTATGAAAATAAATAACATTTAACCGATTATTTTTCCGATATATCGCATCGGTTTGCTAACCGATTCCAACCGATAATCGGTTGCAGTTCTCCAACCGATATCCCATCACTACCATTAACCATTCACCATATTATGTCAAGGTCACAGACCAACCTTTGTCCATATTGTGTCGTTTTCAAGGTTTTACCTTGTCCATATTGTGTCAAGGTCACATACCAACCTCTGTCCGTCTTGTGTCAAGGTCATGGTTTTACCTTGTCCATAATGTGTCAAGGTCACAGACCAATCTCTGTTCATATTATGTCAAGGTCATGGTTTTACCTTTGTCCATAATGTGTCAAGGCCACAGACTAACCTTTGTTCATATGATTTCACATTTGTCCATATTATGTCAAGGTCACATACTAGCCTTTGTCCATAGTGTGTCAAGGTCACAGTCTAATCTTTGTCTGTCGTGTGTCAAGGTCACATACTTACCTTAGTCCGTATTTCAAAGCAAAACGTGTCAAATTGAACAATATCCAAATCTCTAATTTCAAAATCAATTCAGATATACAAATTTGTAGTGTTCATTTTTGAAATCATTGAGTATGAAATGTCACTATTATTAATGTTGTTGTGTATGAATTGTTGAAGGTATGCAGCATACAAATAATGTAACACATTATTGAATATACTGTGGAGAAAAGACGATGGTCAATGGATTTAAGTTAAGGTGACCCAAGTATCCCATTTGAATTTCAAAATTAGCACCAGTTGCATCTATAAATACACACAAGTTCAATTGAACGATTGACAGCTTGTTAGTTTAAGGCCGGCGAACAAGAAGGAGATGTATCAGTTAATATTTGCCCGACATCGATCACTGATACATTTAAGTCAATAGTTGAACAAATCTGCTTGACATAAAGGGCTTAAAGTCGGAAATACATTCTTTACGGTGGCCCAAATTGTGGGTCTTGTAACTTTGGGCTTGTAGAAATTCTTGGGCGCTATCCTGAAAGGGCCAGTGCTATTTTTTGTGTTGAAAGTTTTGAAGGATGTTAAGAAAAATTAAATCATTTCATGATTTTAACATGAGGTCACGACTTTTTTGAGCTTTACAAATGAGTGTTTACTGAAGTTTGTCATTAAAAGTAATCAATTTAGCAATTGTAGATTGATGAGTGTTAAATGTATTGCAATGTTATTTTGGTTTTGTAACAAAGCACTTAACAAAAGGTCTGCATATATATATTTTAGGGATGTCAACGAATATTCGAATATTCGAATATTCGTTTTATCTTCGAATATTCGAATCCTGTTTCAATATTCGAATATTCGAAAAAATATACTTAATAAAAAATTTATGAAAAATAAAAATTGTTGTTTGTTTATTTATTTGCCGACCCCGATTTGTGTAAGATAGTATGAGAGTAATAAAGGATGTTGTTGTTGTTGAAATATACGCGCTTGTAAAAGTGTCATTGTGTATATTGGGGGTGCTAATATAATTGTATATCCTCGGGTGATGACATTTTGTCTCTTTCGATAATCCGTTAATTACTGACCGTTTGTAACAGTTTGATAGTCCATAGTCTCAAATAGAAGAAAATAGGTGTCTTATTGTCGGTATTTTTGTTGTTGACGAAAGGTATAAAAAGTAGGCAGTTAAAACCACCGACAGGGACTTGAGTTAATGACTCGCTTTTTAATTAAGGAAGATCAAAAATGGAATTGAGAAAAGAAACATCCTGAAAAATGGGGTGACGGGAAACAACATAATTTGCATACTAATTTTTCACGTAGGTCATATCATCCAACCAAATGACCTGTTTAAAAACATTTTACTCAACATACAACGAGTAAATGTATTTTGTATGGTTCGATTTTTAATTAAGTACTCAATATTCAAAAATAGCGTACCTTAAACAAGATATAATAAAAATCTCAAAGTTCACGCTAAATTTCACGTATCTATTGTCAAAATGCCGTCTGCCGCCTGGAACTATTTCACCCGATCGTTGGATAAGAAGTCTAAGTGACTAAGTGTATTTTACCAAGTGTTCATGTTTATTTCATATATTTTTATAACATAAGCTTTCTGCATAAGAACGATTACCAAACCGAGTGAAACCGAGTTGTGAATTTGACATTAAGACTGAATGAATGTAGATCTTCTATTTTATGCATGTTGCCAAGTTGTCATGTTCTTGATTTCGTATATTTATGAATGCATAAATGATAAACGTTGAATACTTGTATTAAAAAACGAAAACAAAACATATTAAACACTTCACAAAGATATTCATAAACACGAATATTGGCATTCAGAAGATGATCTGTTAACTGCAATAACATCATTCGTCAGAGTCTTAACTTCCGGTGAAAACGAAAGTAGAATACACACAGCACGTAAGAGACTTTGGTATATGAAATATTATTTTTTTAATAATTTTGTCTAAGTTGTGTCGAACGAATATTCGAATATTCGTTCGAAATGAAAAACGAATATTCGAATACCTGATTTGCTATTCGTTGACATCCCTAATATATTTATACCCATAAGTATGCTAAAGGGAAAAAAATGAAAGTTAAATAGAGCATAGCAGTTGCATCTTTTTTTTGAAAATTTTCTTGAGATTCTACAAAGACAGTTAATTAATCAGTTTTTGGGGAAGTATTGCGGGTCCTTTTGATAGGAGAAATTTACATCATGAATCACCAAATTTGGGTATTTATAAGTAGGTGAAAATTTTATACTTTTTTTCTTTGGGGAATGGGACCCAATATCAGCCCCAAATTTGCCATAAAAAAGGGCTGGTACCCCCGCAACTTCCCCTTGCTTATATTATCCAGAGCTGTTAACTTCTAAATTGTGACTTAAAATTAGATATTCTTACATATCTAGTATTCTGTAGATTTTCTACCAACCAGTAGGTAGCTAGCGGAGGTCACCATGTTATCAATACTCTGTCTGTCTTATGGTTTTTGATAAGTTAGCCTATTCTGCAGGTTAAACGTACATAGTCTTACCGTATTTATTTGACAAAATATCCTTAGTGATAAATATGAGAAAATCTGTGGTAATTGCCTTCATACAGATGTACTCTATAACACTGTATTGTCACTTTTAACTCAAATGAAATTTTTTTCTATATCACAAGCTGTTACCTTTCTCAGAAGTGTGGATGTATATTGGTGTTTTGTTAACCGCGATCATATGAATATATTACCTGGACCACAATATATCAAAATAGGTGTATTGAAATGTTTGTGAGTGTCTGTAAACTTAACAGAGAAAAAGCTGTGGTTCTGTTTTAATAGAAATGTAACCCCACAGCAGTTGTAGCGTTACGCCCAAGAGCATTTCCTTACCTTAATTGGCATGAATCAGTTACAAAAGTTCATAGACCTGTTTGCAGTCAATCTAACAGAGCTGTATTTAGGTCTAAGATCAAGTGGTTATGTTTTTGTACTTTCTGTTTCTGTCGAGAGTTACTGACATGGAGAACAAACCCCTCGGTCGGGATTCAAACCTTTGACCTCTCAGTTGGTAGTTGAGTGTTCTACCCACCAAGCTAACCAGGCAGGCTTAATTACGGATCAATAATTATGATTGTACAAGAAATAGTCGTGTAACAATAAATATTTTACCTGATGTCAAAAAAGTGACAAATGGCAAATTTGGGTTGGTTGACATTACATGACGTTGGCTTAAGGATGACTTCAGTTCTTTGGCTGATCTTAATTCTTTCTATCAAACACTAGTCCTGTTCTGCATATTTGAAAGCTTTGTCAATTTTAGATGTTTTCAGAAGAAATTCAGGGGTGTCATTAAAAGCCGGGAGTTTGTAAAAATACCCAGTAACTTAATCATCATTACCTGGCTACTTTTCTTGTATGAATGATCATAATTAAGGGGAGTGCCTCCCCAGGACCCCCCCCCAGGACCCCCCCCCCCCCCCTGTTGGTGTATTGCCTTCTACTTCAAGAATTAGTCATACCCCTGAGAAATTGAGAAATTGAGAAATTGGTGCACTTTTTCAGCGCAGCCGTACTAACATGGTTTTGCTATTTGCATATCAGTGTTGTGGGAAATAATCAAATCTTACGGTAGCCACCAAGGCAATTTCTCATCAACCGAACAATGATTGTAACCTTTTGATAAAGGGAACATTACCTTACCGAAATCATCTGAATTTAGATGAATTTAACGAAAACCATTTTGGATCTGGAGTGACCAGCAATCGTAACAACTAGGCATGTTTTATGTTGCACAACAAATATTAACCTTCAAATTGCGCCGACCATCTTTTTTTCAAGATATTTCTTGTTTCTAGGTAGTTTGTGAACACCCCTCGTATCTAGATATACTGCAAGTGTGCATTTATTTATTGCATCACAGTTTATCATCTGAGAGTAATGTGGGTCAAACAATTACAGAGATTTAGGAATCTGGAGCTTCAGACAAATACATGTGAATATTAGGAGCCTGCATGGTCTGTTCTGTTTGTTGAAAACTTGCAGAGACCCGTTGCATTAACCTTCTTAAGGAACTTCTTAGGTTAAGAAAGTTCTCAAGAATTTCGTTGCTAAGAAAAGTGTTTTTCAGTCAACTTTCTAAGTTTAAGATTTCTTAATTTTTTGCGAAACTTTAAGATGACGACTTACACCTTTCCAATAACTCTTTCGTTTTCTCTCCGCCGCCATTTTTGTTGAATTTCGTCTGCATATAAATCGAGGTGTTGGCGCAAGAACCAGCTATCTCCTAACAAATTTATTAAGGAGATGGTAGATTCTGGCGCTAATCCCTCGAAATCAAGTGCACATGTTCAGATATCAGACTGGATTACTATTTTTCTTAAAAAAATCTTACGAAAATGAATTTAAGAAAGGCTTTCTGAATCGGTTTAGGAAATTCTTAAAAATCTTCTTAAATCGGTATTTAAGATAAGAAAATAGTTAAGATAAGAATGTTAATGAAACAGGAGTCTAGTCTGTTCTGTTTGTTGTAAAGTTTCGACATGAACGTAATAGTTCCTGGTGTTTTTTCTGGCCCCTAGTTTATAAAGCATCTACTGATCTAGATCAAGTTGATCCATAAAAATATTTGCCATTTTCATGAAGCCATTGAACGCTTTGTCCAGTACTTCTCATAAACACACACAAAAATACCTAAAAATTACGTAAGTGAATTAATATAGAATTATTTCTTCTTTGTGTCATCTTATGAAGTGAACAATTTTCGGTTGCGTTTTAAATGGCTTTAAGTATAATTATGTATCTTGCTGGAAAACTTCAATCATTTAAAACTATCAGCTTTCAAACAACTAAGTTGTATATCTGTTTTGTAAATGACAAACTTGTGTGTATTTTATGCTGGTATATTTCTTCAACATTTATGTGTATTCCTTGTATACAATTGTATGTGTTTCATGTTGATATCTTGATGAAATTTGTAATTTGTTGTGATGTATATTTAAGAGGTTCACATGGAAGATTGGGCAATACCTAACTGCGCTGCCTCTATACATGAAGTCTTTATTATTATTAATAGTAGTAAGAAAAATATGAAGATGAATTCGGCTTAACGTGAACTACAGTAAAACCTCAAAATGAAGACCACCTCAATATTAAGACCACCTCAAAATTAAGACCACACTTTTCAAGTCTATTTTGACTGTTTTGCTCTTTATTCAACCTCAATATTAAGACCACCTCAAAATTAAGACCACACTTTTCAAGTCTATTTTAACTGTTCCGCTCTTTATTCAACCTCAATATTAAGACCACCTCAAAATTAAGAACACACTTTTCAAGTCTATTTTAACTGTTCCGCTCTTTATTCAACCTCACTACTAAGACCACCTCAAAATTAAGAACACACTTTTCAAGTCTATTTTAACTGTTCCGCTCTTTATTCAACCTCAATATTAAGACCACCTCAAAATTAAGAACACACTTTTCAAGTATATTTTGACTGTTCTAGTCTTTATTCAACCTCAGTATTAAGACCACCTCCATATTAAGACCACACTTTTCAAGTCTGTTTTGACTGTTCTGCTCTTTATTCAACCTCAATATTAAGACCACCTCAAAATTAAGAACACACTTTTCAAGTCTGTTTTGACTGTTCTGCTCTTTATTCAACCTCAATATTAAGACCACCTCCATATTAAGACCAGCTGTCAAGGGTCCCAAGGGTGGTCTTATTATTGAGGTTTTTACTGTATAACTCCCACTGATAATTCTTGTAGTGATTTTAAATAACTGGAAAGAAGGAAGTAGACAGTCTAATGTTCGTTTAACCCATAAATTTAATGTAAAACCTTTGAAATGAATCTCATCAAACAGTCACAAATCATCATGTGCCATTTCAGATAAAAATGTTTTCCAACCTACCATGGTACTTGAAATATAACATTGTAAACTTGTCCTTGACCTTAGGTCATAGATTGGTGCAAACCAATCAGGTTACTTATTTTTGCTGGTCATTCTGATACATCTCGGACATTATATATTTTAGTCCGATTTTACATTTTTTTTATTGAAAGCACCTTTTAATATTGTTAAAAGAATTATCTACATATTGAACTGAAAATGAATATTTGTTGGAAGTGAATATCGTAGACAATGTTCAGGACCCTCAATCCTCCATTATTAGGGCCCAATATTGGCCCCTTTCTCCGCCAAAATAATATCTTTTCCCCCATTCAAATTCAATTTCCGATTCGAAGCCCCAAAAAATGGAAAAAACGTTTTTTAACTAGATACACTATGGTGATCTTTATTAATGTGTTATATTTATGAATTTTATGAATATATTTCAGGTTAATTCAGTGCGAGAAGTTGTGAGTGGTAAAAGTAACAATGAGATTGTACTTGTGTTACAATTTTACGATTACGACGTCGAGAAAACCATACAAGCTTACGTTGAAGGTAAAATCTTTCTCAAATTTATTTTCATGTATTATTTATAGTTCTCCGTAATTTTTCGTCCACGTGGAGAAAACCATACAAGCTTACGTTGAAGGTAAAATATTTCTCAAATTTATTTTCATGTTTATTTATAGTTCCACGTAATTTTTCGTCCAATCAACTGCCCCGAGATTTGAATTTTTTTTGACTCCCTTATTTGCATTAAACCTGGCTAACGGTCAGTTTGGAACCACTTATTTTGTCTACCAAGTTGGCTGCATCAATTTCATGTCTATGGTATGACGCAGCCATGGCTCGAACCTACAACCTCCCTGACTCACAGGACACCTCACCAAATGAGCTATCGAGGCGGTACACCACAATTTCGTGTGTGCTTGAGTCAATCTCCATTTTGCCGTATTATTATAGCACAGTCAGACTTCGTTCATTCGAATACATTGGGTCCGGAATTTTATTTCGAATAATACATGGCTTTGAATTACCCATTTCAATTCAAAGAAGATAACATCGGGACCTGTTACTTATTTTGGATAATACCGAGTATTCTGAAAGAAGGTTGTCGAATAAACGAGGTTCGACTGTATTCCCTTCAATTACATATTATAGTATGCTCAACGGAATCAGGCCAAGTCTGGTTCCCTGTTTCCCCGAGGTTATCGACTGTTGCCAGTATTTCTCTAATCTCATTTTCGTTCCGAACTTATTTTGTCGAATGTAATCAATTATAAATGCTTTGTTTTTTGGTCCATTTAAATTGATTATGTATGTAAAGTACAGAGTTATGTATGTTTAATTCATTATCTTACCAAATTAATTTTAACATTTTAACAATTTAATGAAAAATATGAAAATTTGCATGAAGACAGATCTCAAGTTTTTGTATCCTATGATTTTGTATATCATTCATTTTGTGTATTCAGATGGAGCGAAGGAAGCTTTACAGCAGTGGCAATTTTCAGGAAACAAAGTAAGTACATAGATCGGAGAAATTATGAATTACAGTAAAACCTCAACACTGTGACCACCATTTTTACTGACAGTTCCAAGGCTGTATATCGCTGTATGGTTATTATTTCAATTTGTGTTTTAAATATATGTTAAATTTCCCTTTCACCTGTGCAATGCTTTCACTTTACATAGTGTTCATTTTATTTGCACCCCCAGTTTCGACCTTTTGTTTCCAGCTGTCTTGACCTTTTCTTACCATTAATCCCCTCCCCTGCTTTTCCTCTTTGATTCTCCTAGATATTCCTTATGGTCGGCCAGGCCATTCATTGCGCCACTGTTCCCTTATGTATGTACCCTTGCACCTCCTCAAATGCCCGATGTTTCAAGAACTGTTGTTGTCCCGGAGGTCTGTGTGGGGAGGCATTGTCTTATGATTTATGGATTGTTGTTTTCCCGGAGATCTGAGTGGGGAGGCATTGCCTTATGATTTATGGATTGTTGTTTTCCCTGAGATCTGTGTGGGGAGGCATTGTCTTATGATTTATGCTTTGTTGTTTCCCGGAGATCTGTGTGGGGAGGCATTGCCTTATGATTTATGGATTGTTGTTTTCCTGAAGGTCTGTGTGGGGAGGCATTGTCTTATGATTTATGGATTGTTGTTTTCCCGGAGATTGAGCGGGGAGGCATTGTCTTATGATTTATGGATTGTTGTTTTCCCGGAGATCTGTGTGGGGAGGCATTGCCTTATGATTTATGGATTGTTGTTTTCCCGGAGATCTGTGTGGGGAGGCATTGCCTTATGATTTATGGATTGTTGTTTTCCCGGAGATCTGTGTGGGGAGGAGGCATTGCCTTATGATTTATGGATTGTTGTTTTCCCGGAGGTCTGTGTGGGGAGGCATTGTCTTATGATTTATGGATTGTTTGTTTCCCGGAGATCTGTGTGGGGAGGAGGCATTGCCTTATGATTTATGGATTGTTGTTTTCCCGGAGATCTGAGTGGGGAGGCATTGCCTTATGATTTAAGGACTGTTGTTTTCCCGGAGGTCTGTGTGGAGAGGCATTGTCTTATGATTTAAGGATTGTTGTTTTCCCGGAGGTCTGTGTGGGGAGGCATTGCCTTATGATTTATGCATTGTCTTATGTATGTGGCGTTCCCTGAAGCAACTTATTCTCTCTCATTTATATTATGGTTGAATAAAGAGTTGTACAGTGAAAATGGATTTGCCAATTGTGTTCTTTATCTTGAGGTGGTCTTATTATTGAGATGGTCTTTAAGTGAGGTTTTACTTTACAATTATATCATAAAATATTAGTCCTGCAATCTTGACTGGTAAAAAATCTCACAGGACTGTTTTGGTTATTTATCTTGTTAATAGAAGGCCATTTTGTAAAATAAGATGTACAACTTTATTGTGAATCTTAATACATTACCTTCTGAAAATAAAGAATTTATTATATTATATTATTTATTATAATTCGAGGGTTCAGTGCAAGACTATACTAATTCATATATAAATACATAGGATAGTCTTGCGCTGAACCCTCGAATTATTAGAAATATTTTTGATCATTGGAATATGTCCTGTTTATAGCCGGTAAAGAAGAAACGTAACAAAAAGAAGACTAATGTTCAGTCTTCTGAAGAACCCAGATCACCGGAGAGTGTGTCCAGTGAATCAGGGTCAGCTGCAAGCTTTATGGTGAATGGCGAAGCCTCACGTGAACCTGTGATGAACGGAATCTTAGATCATGGTGAGTCAAAGGCTTGCAGCCCTTTTTTATAGCAAATTTGGGGCCAATACTCGGCCCCATTTCCCAAAGAAATATGAATATATTTTTCTCCTCCTTAGAAAGAAAATTCCCCTTTCAGTAAAAATTATTTAAAATTTTATCCTTATAAATACCCACACAAGTTATTCATGATGCAAATCTACCATACCTCCCCTAAAACTGATAAAAAGGGCTGGCTTGGGTCTGGTAACGTTATCAGTCCCTAACGTCGATAAATCCTGACCGATCATTTCATGAAATCTCAATATTTTGGACTGCTCTTTATTTCACATCTTCAAAAAAGTTCTGTTATTGATAGGAAAGTCAGGTTTTTCAGTGAATCATCTTGTTACAGTACTACAAATAATTATGTTTTTGCACTGGTAATTTTCTTTAAACGCTACCTGGTAATCTCAGAAAAGCCTGTAAAAACTAGGCTCACAGAGCTTTTGTAGGTACTATCATGTAATTCTGACCAAGTAATCTTGTTTTATGCCTAATTAGTCAAATCCTATAAAAATGACATGGTAATCACGTTGATGGAATGTGTATGGTAATCACTGTGATGGAATGTGTACGGTAATCACTGTGATGATGGAATGTGTATGGTAATCACTGTGATGGAATGTGTACGGTAATCACTGTGATGGAATGTGTACGGTAATCACTGTGATGATGGAATGTGTACGGTAATCACTGTGATGATGGAATGTGTACAGTAATCACTGTGATGGAACGTGTAATCACTGTGATGGAATGTGTACGGTAATCACTGTGATGATGGAATGTGTACAGTAATCACTGTGATGGAACGTGTAATCACTGTGATGGAATGTGTACAGTAATCACTGTGATGAAATGTGTACAGTAATCACTGTGATGAAATGTGTACAGTAATCACTGTGATGGAATGTGAAAGGCAATCATTGTGATGAAGTATGTACGGTAATCACAGTGATGGAACGTGTAATCACTGTGATGAAATGTGTATGGTTATCACTGTGGTGGAATGTGTACAGTAATCACTGTGATGGAATATGTACTTATTGATATTTGTAGAACCAGATATTAGTCGGCCATCCAAGATTCTATCGAATGGACCAACATCCAGTACATATCAAGTCCCTACTACATCTACTCCTGTCCCGGTGGCATCAAGTTCCACATCAAGCTCATCCATCAATTCCTCATTGCCTGTAGATACAAACTCTGGGAAATCTTCAACAGCAGAAGTCAAGGTCACTTCTGAATTAAGGGCTGAAAATAAAGGGGCCAAAGAGAAGTCTCCAAGTCCACAGCCCCAACGGCAACATCATTCTCAAAATCATCAAACTAGACCAAGGGCACACTCAGGTAATTACAGGATAGATTGATTGATTGACCAATTAATTGATTGACCGATTGATTGATTGACCAATTGATTGATTGACTGATTGATTAACCGATTGATTGATTGATTGACTAATTGATTGACCGATCGATTAATTGACTGATTGATTTACCGATTTATTTATTGACCGATTGAATGACCAATTGTGACCGGTGCATTTTTTTGTTTGATGGATTTATTTATTGATTGATTGATTTGACCACCATTGGTTTGATTAATTGACTGATTGATTTATTGATACTTGCCTGTTCTTTCGTAAGCAGCTGGCAATTTTCCTACACATATCAAAGTTTGGAGGACAATTGATAGCATGCAGGATCTTCAGTAAGATGGTCTCGGGGATCGTACAGCTTTAAAGAATGATTAAAAAATTACTGTTGTAGATGGCTGTCAAAATTTTCCTGAATTTTATGACTGTATAATAAGACATTCTCTTTCATATTATAATTTCATTGTGATGTCTAATACAAGTTACAGTGAAACTTCAATAACGTGACCACCCTTGGGACTCTGAAAACTTGTCTTCTTATTGAGGTGGTCTTAATATATTGAGATTGAATAAAGACCAAAAACAGTGAAAATGGACTTGTGTTCTTAATTTTGAGGTGGTCTTATTATTGAAGTGGTCTTTAAGTGAGGTTTTACTGTATATACAAAACTGTGGTCATTTTGTTGCAGTAATGATAAAAGACTACACTTGCTAATTGAAGAAGTAAAAATCCAAAATTAATGTGTTGTATTATTGATAACTTGCAAAGTATCATATGATTTTGAATGCAGGATCTCACGGATATACTGAAGGTAGAGATAGAACGATAAGTACATCATCTGTTGACAGCAAAATTGGAAAGAAACATGCTCACCGTAAGTGTTATATTTATATTCATTTTTATCACTTGGGCCAAAAAATAAATTATCTTTTTTTTTTTTTTTTTTTTTTAAAAACAATTAAAAATCGAAAAAAAAAATCTCCAGGGTCGTAAAAAACTCTAGGGTCGGGGTTTTCGACTGGTAGGGTCGGGTTACCCGAAACACAGATATTATTTTTTTAAGCCTTGTCCAGTGGAAAAATTACCATACATATATACACTGCCAGTCAAAAATTTCTTCACTCATGAATATTTTGAATTTCATTACTTTTTTATGCAGAATTTCAAATAAGACACGTATGACCATGAAGTAAAATTATTCATCCCACTTCTGTGATGGATAGTTAAGAATTAACAATGTGCACATCTCAGTAGCAGCATCAATCGGCCATCATCCAAAACCAACATTTGTATGTGTAAATGATCTGACACAAAAAAATCAGATAATTTGTTTCAGTACAAATTTATAAATACTGCTACAGAAAATTATTGCTGTATCAAAAACTATTTCATGTGCATGTGACACCAATATGAAAATACATTAACTGCAATGGGAATTGTCAAAGTGTACAGGAACTTTTGGAGGGCAGTGTTTATGCAAAGTTTGCCAAATATGTAGGACAGCCTGACATACCTGGTAAACACACTTAAAATTTTACAATTAACAAACACTGAAATATTTTAGTAGTCAGGTGAAGTCTGACAGGGGTACCACTAGGTGCTGAATTTCAAGGGTCATTTTTATAATTTTGGACTGGATTTTTACCATTTTATACCCAAAATACCCATAATTTACAGAAAAATTGACCCTTCAGTCAGAATTCTAAGGGTCAAGTTATGGTCTTTTGGAAAATCCTGGGGTCAATTTAAGGGTCAAATGGAACCCCTGGCCGGTTTATTAGGGAACACTACTAACCTGATACAAATTTTTCTTACTGCTGGTATTGAAACAAAATAAATGCAATTGAATAAGACTCGTGCTTTTTTACTTTTAGTTGGACTCGAAAGATCTGCTAAGGATCTACACCGGCAAACTGTCTCGTTGGAACGTTTACGGTTAATCTTCATCGAGGAGGTAGATAAATCCCACAAGAGGATCAAGTCTGTGTTTGACGAGATCAGAATACGGTGAGAATTTATTGTAATTTTAGAAAACTATGCTTTCTTGGCCTAGATTTTAAGTTGATTTTTGTGGAGCCCGCTTGCAGTGAGCTCGACGTAATGGCCACAATGGCGGTCTGGTTTATGTGCGTGTCTGAGTGTGTGCGTGCATCCTGTCAGATTTGGTTTGTCCGGACCATTACTCTTTCATTTATTGGGGATTTTTTAAATTACTTGGCACAAATGTTCACCATGATGAGATGAAGTGTCATGCACAAGACCCATGGCTGTAGCTCAAAGGTCACACTTGGGCATCTAGTCTAGCCTAGCTTTCTAAGAACAATATTTCTACCCCTAACTTTCATTTGACACCTTAATCTATCTGTCATTGACTGTATATTTATCATGTTACAGATATTACAACACCGGGTAATACTGCACAGAAGACTAAAATGATGACTTTGTCGTAATATTATAATTTATTATATTCTATGTGTCTGTTCTATTCAATCTATGCTGATTGAGCAGAGATAGGTTGTCTGTATGATGTAAACAAGCTACAGATATTTAAATGACTTTTGAAAACCATTCGTTTCTCATACTCCATGCATTCTTCCCTATATATTATTCCAGGTGAGTTTCTACCTCAAATAGTTCATTTTGCATTGTTTTTTATATTAACTAATTATAGCTCTAGAGAAAATAAGTAATATTTTCTTTAGTGGACAACTCCATTTACATATTTATTTACCACAAACAAACTTTGAGCCAATGAACGCATGTTGTGCAAATGATTTACCAACATATATATTGTAAACACAATAAGGCCACTCCTTTTTTATTTTTTGGTTTACAAGAATTTTTTGGGGAAAATGTCCACTGGTCGGTCGAAAAAAAAAAGTCTCATACTCTAAAAGGGTGAAAATCAGAGAAATGACTTACAACATTGACAATTTATATCATTTACTTGACATTTTTAACTCTTGAACTGCTATTTAAACATGTATTAATACACACAAAGTTTCATAGTTCTAATTAAACACACTGTTTAAATTTTACATACTGTGCATATAAAACATACTTTGAGAACATCAATGAAATTGACTAAAAAACATGTATATATACTACACTTTTTTTCAAAGATACATTTAATATCGCTCAGCCAGACATTTGTATTGCTTTAATGCTATGCTAAAGCAAAAGTGAAAGCAGAACATTTGAAAATGACCAATATTAAAAAAAAAAGAAAAAAAAAAAGAAGTTTTTTTGTTTTTTTTCTACTTTTCAGTAATAAGACCCGCCGGTTTTGTAAACCAATTTATATAAAAGTAGTGGCCTAATGTTGTTCTCAACTAATTTTGAATCGATTGTATTAGAGATCTTTAGGTTACTTTGCCCTCTATGTGTTTGTTCTATTCAGTAAGTTGTCAGAATATCTTTTGTTTGTAAGGTAGCACGTTTGTCTGTCTGTCCAAAACACTCCGTGTCTCAGCTGTTGTTTTACATGGCTTCTTGCAATTCCAAGATAGTGTGACAGATGTAACAAGTTAATTAAGATATTGACGTGTGTCTCGTACGAGAGTCAGGTATACCGGTATATCTCGACGGTTACAATCAATGGCATTTTACTTCGTGACATTTGTCAATGACTGGATTTTCAACATCTCTTGTTTATTTTGCAGGTTGGCGGCAAAGGAGAAACTTTTAATGGGACAAATGGATGACCTCAAACAGGCTGGCGGTAAGTTTTGTGTCGTGAACTGGAGATGCCGCAATATACTGCTATATATATCGGTATAATGCAATATACTGTTATATATATCGGTATAATGCAATATACTGCTATATATATCGGTATAATGCAATATGCCGCCAAACTGTATTTTACCGTGATGTGAAATGACTGTACCGGTTTTTGCCAATACTGCTGTCTGCTGGAAAGTTACTGACTATAAACTCTAAATATATGAAATTACAGTCAAACCTGTGTTAAAGACCACCTGCGAACAAAGACCACTATTGCAAAACCTGTCTGCAAAGACCACCAATTTTATCTCCCATCAGACCATTTTCAATGATATTTAATCTGTTAATAGAGACCACCTGTAAACAAAGACCACATTTTGCTGTTCCCATGGGTGGTCTTTACAGACAGGTTTGACTGTATCTGGTCATAAAAATCTGATATCAGTAAAAAACCTGAAATGAGAATGAAAACAGTTTAATTGTAGGTTTTTGTTTTCTAGTCGTTAAAACCGCATTTAATCAATAGTCAAAAGCTAAGGGGGGTGGGGGGGGGGTTGATACCTGCTTTGTGTTAGCTTATCCTTGTTTAGTTTAAGTTAAAGAGTTTGGAGTTGAGCAATTGTTTACAAATAACAAAAACATGTTAATTCATATCATAGGTTAATGAATTGTTTTATTGGGGTACTTATTGTGATAAGTTGCGAATGTATTGCAATATATTGTGGTACGCTTCAGACATATCGTGACAGCCCTTATCTTGAACATTCTAAAATAAGATATTTTGTATCAAAATAAGGCCAGGCCACACAATACCTCACCACTGGCACAGCATGTCATATATAACTGTATTATTATCAGATACATTGTGATTTTTATATGCCTGTACATAGAATGGGACGTATTATAGTTCCCCATGCGGCGTAATGGCTGTCGGCGTCCTGTAAGGTGTCCGATCAATAACTTTAGAAGCATTTGTCCAATCATCACCAAATTTGGTCAGAATGTGTATGAGCATAATATCTTAGACAAGTTCGATAACCAGCCGTATCACTCGAGAGTTATCACCCTTTAATTATAGAAATTACATAAATTTGTCATAATCGTAGAACAGGCGTATTTTGCGATAGCGCTCTTGTTCTATTTTGTATTTATGATGTATGGTTTATCTATTTTTAGATGACATATTTATGGTGTATCTATTTTTAGATGACGTATTTATGGTGTATCTATTTTTAGATGACGTATTTATGGTGTATCTATTTTTAGATGACATATTTATGGTGTATCTATTTTTAGATGACGTATTTACAATGCGCCAGGGTTTGGCTTCAGATTTGAAGATTCAGATTGATCGCGCTGAGAGAATGAATGAAGATGAGTTAGCTGCCCTTAGATTAGAGATAAAGGTGAGTGTGAGTTAGCTGCCCTTAGATTAGAAATAAAGGTGAGTGTGACAGCCTGCCTGGCTAGCTCAGTCTGTAAAGTGCTCGACTTCTGTTCTGGAGGTCGCAAGTCTCGGACCTGGGACCCAAGGAGATGCTTGTTTTCCCTGACTGTATAGTTACCTGTCTTCTCTTATTCAAGAGATGAAGTTGGTAACTGCAAATGGAGGAATAAGTCATATGTGCAGTCTTCAAGGTACCGGCTAGCCCGAAGCCCGTAGATAGTCATTTTAATTATGGGCTAGCAGAAATTCCTGAGTGCTAGCCCGAACAGGCAAGTGCTAAATTTAATGAATCTACTTTTTGGAAATAGAGAAAACATAAAATTCATCCATGATTTTTAAGAAACAGTATTTATAAACATAATTGTGACTTTCTGCTTTTTGGAAAGTTTACGTTATATTCATCTGGGTAGTAAGAATGATTGCAGGCCAGTGCAAATCTAATGCTACATGTAAGTTCACTAGATTTATGACAAAATGTGATGTTCAGCTATTGAAAATACTTTAGAGTGGCTACCTCCATACCCCTCTCCCATGATAAGTTCCTTTCTACTTGTTCTATAGCCTCTTAAAGTCATGAAACTATTTCTATGTTTTGTTTTATCATTTCAGCATTTTGTTAGTGACAGAAAAGTTGACGAAGATTTGGCCAAAACTCTCAGATTTATGTACGATGATAAGCTGAAAGATGATATCAGTGTGTTCGGTGAAAGTAAGCCATTCTTTATAGTAATACAGTAAAACCTCAATAATAAGACCACCCTTGTGACCCTTGAAAACTGGTCTTCTTATTGAAGTTGGTTCTTCACAGAAAACCGGCCGCTCTTTGGAGGTTGTACTGTATAATGTATAAACTACAGTAAAACCTCAATAATGAGGTTGCTCTTGGGACCCTTGAAAACTGGTCTTCTTATTGAAGTTGGTTCTTCACAGAAAACCGGCCGCTCTTTGGAGGTTGTACTGTATAATGTATAAACTACAGTAAAACCTCAATAATGAGGTTGCCCTTGGGACCCTTGAAAACTGGTCTTCTTATTGAAGTTGGTTCTTCACAGAAAACCGGCCGCTCTTTGGAGGTTGTACTGTATAATGTATAAACTACAGTAAAACCTCAATAATGAGGTTGCCCTTGGGACCCTTGAAAACTGGTCTTCTTATTGAAGTTGGTTCTTCACAGAAAACCGGCCGCTCTTCAAAGGTTGTACTGTATAATGTATAAACTACATGACATGGATGTTTAAACCACAGTAAAACTTCAACAATGAGGCTGCCCTTGTGACCCTTGAAAACTGGTCTTCTTATTGAAGTTAGTTCTTCACAGAAAACCGGCCACTCTTCAGAGGTTGTACTGTATAATGTATGGACTACATGACATGGATGTTCAAACCACAGTAAAACCTCGATAATGAGGCTGCCCTTGGGACCCTTGAAAACTGGTCTTCTTACTGAGATGGTCTGAATATTGAGGTTAGATAAAAGAGCAAACCAGTGAAAATGGACTTGAAAAATGTGGCCTTAATTTTGAGATGGTCTTAAAGAGAGGTTTTACTGTACTTATCTGTCATTGATGTGTCCCAATGGCAATCAATGTATCTGGGTATCTGGGTCTCTAGCACTTGTATTAAGAAATGCTCTTAAAACACACACACACATTTTGATCATTGACTTTTACTCTACTAGTTTAAAATCATTAGTAAATTGATTTTTTTTCATATGGTGATTTTCAGTCATGACATTAAACTGTTTGTTGATTCTTGGTTTTCCCATTAAACTGTTTGTAGACTTTTGGTTTTACCATTAAAATGTGTGTTGATTTTAAGTTGAACCATTAAAATGTCAGTTGATTTTTGCTTTTATCATTAAAATATCTGTTGATTTTTGGTTTTACCATTAACATATGTGTTGATTCTTGGTTTTCCATTGAAATGTGTGTTCATTTTTCAGTTGTGCCATTAAAATGTCAATATGTACAACAAAGAAGTAATGTCTCACAGAGTAAAACTGATGTTGACAAGAAGGAATCTGTTCATATACCCAAACCTGCAGTAGATACAAAACCTTCTAGTGGTAAGTTACAGTACAAACAATTTCTGCATTACATCATTACCACCTGCTTAGCTTAGTTGGTAGAGCGCTTGACTGCTAATCTAGAGGTCGTGGGTTCGAAACATGGGTTAGACATATATTCTTCTGTGACAATTTGACTGAGGATTATTCCAGCCTAAGTCATTTGTTCTCGAACTCTGAACTTTGATTTATGTGCAGGAACCCAGGAACACTGACTTGGTTAATGGACTGCCATATATAACTGAAATACTGTTGAGAAACGGCATACGACCCGAAATTATATCTGCCAAAAGTCACCGACATGCAGGTTTTAGTTTAAATATCAAACCTGTTGGAAACAGTTCAAATGATCTATACCTTAAATGAAATCTATAGACCAGGGCCTGTATTCACAAACGTTTTAAGACTGAATCTCTGACTTAGACTTTAAAATGGTAAATATTCATTTTGTTCCTACATTATTATTACACAATATGTTTTGATAAAATATGGCAAACGTGTAGAGTGAGTAACAAGAAAAATTCAGGCAAGAATTTATCTGTTTAAATATAATGAAAACGAAATGCTTATAAATTGAACTTTTGCAATTTTAAAGTCTAAATCTGGGATTAAGTCTTAAAACGTTAGTGAATACGGGCCCCGTATGGTACAAATTTATATTTATACAGGCAGCCAAAAATACCATACGGTTGATACTATTGCAATTGTGTACGTTTTGCCCCGGGGGGGGGGGGGGACTACATGGAACTTCAGACAAAAGACGATTCCCGACAGGTTGGAATTGGCTTGCTGAATGGAATGATTCCAGACCTTGGGAAAAAGACTTTGGCCAGATTTTTAATAGATCTTGGAAGTGGGGAATTAGCATCTCCGGCTGTGGGGATTTAGACAAAACGCTTGGCTCTATGGTCGGGAATTAGACCAAAAAGAAGACTAAGTATCTAATTCCCCTGGGTCAATGAAACTGGCACTTAACATAGATAGTATTTGGTATGGCATGATTGACTATAAATGATGTTTCATGTTTTCAGATTCCCGTAAGAAAACAACAGTTTCCCATTTAGACTCGTCTCAAACAGAAGAGATGGCACAGTTACAACGAAGATTAAAACACTCATTAACACTAGAGGTTTGTTGGTTTGATTATTTTCCATGTTGATTCCTACCCGATTCGCAATTCTGGTGAAATATTTTGTTTCATACAGAAATCTAACAACGGATAGTTGCCTACCAATACAAGTTTTTTCTTTATGTGTAGACATCGAGCTTGGACATATTTACTGGCAGATTAACTTACCTATAGGTTGATATCTTTACCTAGCTCTATCAGTGTTTTTTCCACCCTTTTGTGAATGGGGCCTGGGCCGTAGAATTGTGAAAATAGCATCGAATTGCCCATAATTGTGAATATCATAGTTTGCTTCAAATAAAAAGATACCCATTTACGTGACCTCATGTAGTACACTATAGCAGTGTATTAATCTATATAGTATAGCAGTTAAAAATACTGTCAGATTGATCAACATTCATAAACTAAAACCGGAAAATATTAAGTGGCCTGAATTGTGAATTTTAAGCCTGATTCTTGTGAAAAAACATACTTTTGGTGATTGCGACTGGGGTCCAATTTTGGCCCCTTTTTGGGGCAAAAATAAATGCTATCTATGTTACGTATAAATGGAATATACTGTAAAACCTCAATAATAAGACCACCATTTAGACCCTTGAAAACATATCTACTTATTGAGGTGGTCGTTATATTGAGAGCAATAAATAAATAAATAAATAAAGAGCAAAACTGTGAAAATTGTTTTCTTAATTTTGAGATGGACTTTCCCTGTACTAATTCTGTCTAATTATTTCTCCCTTGAGTGCGTGTTTTGTTATTTCTTGGGGAAAAATTTATTTATTTGTATGTTATCATGTTTTCTATGATTTACCAAATTCTATTGCAGGGAATCCCCGTGGAGACGTTTCCAGAGCGACCGGAAAGTGCACCAGCGGCGTCTACTTCAGTTAAGACTTCTAACAGTCCTCGACCAGGTATGTTTTCTGCTGTCATTTACATTTTTAACAGTTTCGCCATTGCCGAATTAACTCAGTTGGTAGAATTGTCTTTGTTTACATGGGCACAAAATATTATTGTGTTTAAAAATATTCCGGACAATAATTCGTCGGTGTTTTAAATTACGTTGACTTGTTTGATGTCATATATAAACAGTTTTAGATAAGATAGTCATTCAATCTTACCAGTATTCCTTGGTTACCAGTTAGCACTAACCAGTCGCATTATTTATTATGGTTGATAAAATTTATAACAGTCGGACCCGATGAATTCGAATTCATCTGGTCCGAAATTTTATTTCTAATAAATTAATAATACATGGTTTCGAATTGCTCATTTTAATTCGACATGCATAAGAATATACACAGGGACCTGATATTTATTTTGGATGATACTGATTATTCGGATAGAAGGTTGTCGAATTAACGAGGTCTGCCTGTTTTTGGGTTATATTTGCTTTTGAAAGTGTTAGTACAGAAATAAATACAGTTTTCCGAAAGATTAGGGGGTGCTGGAATTATTTTTTTTTAGCTTGATTTGTTCCATGATTGAATATTAGGATAAAACATTTAATATGTCAGAAAGTTAATTGAGGTGTTTCGTTATGATTGCAGATAGTGCAAGAAGAAATAATTTTAATAGGAATCGCCGACCAAATGATCGACCAAGACAGGAAGGTCCGAAAGAAGACGTTCGTGGCTCGTTTAACCAGGCACCGGGCGGAGAGAGAGTGATTTTAATTGGACGTAAAACGGGTCCTCAGAATGGTGGTCGACCGAGAGGTGGGCGAGGTCGTGGTCGCGGAAGGGGAGGTTACTCTGGCATGGGAAGGGGTCAGAATAACAACAGTGACAATTTGAATAATTCTGAAAATGGACAGCAGAATAATGGCTCAACTTCGGAGCCTAGGGCTCAGAGTTCAAGTCCAGCGAAACCACAGAGAGAGAACTCTAGATATTTCCGACGAGGATCGGGTCGAGGTTCAGGCGGCAACAGTGGTGGCCGTGGCAACAGTAGCCCAGGTGGTTCTGGAAGTAATACTAACCGGTCTAATTCTAATGCAAATGAAAAAAAGGAAAAGTAAACATGGTTAAGTTACATTGCTAGTCAACGAAACGTGTAGCATAGCTGCATTGTATATATCTTGTTAACATTGAAAAAATATTGTTATAGATTATATTTTTGAATGAGAATTGTTAAATGTATTGGTTAATATGCAAGTTATTTGTATTATATATTGTACTGTACATATATTGTTCAAGAATCATATGTATTAATTCATATTGATTGTTTCAAATAGAAGTTGTTCCCACGTATTGTGGGCTATGTAAATGTTGACACATATATTTTTTGATGTTTTTTTGTGAATCGGTACATTTATTGAAATCATGAAATAAGGTATTTTCATAGTTATATATATTTTTTTGTCTCATATTGCTTGTATTATATATAAATATATGTGTCTGGTATTTGATCGGTCATATTGTATTATTGGTTGTTCTTAGCTTATAGGGGTGTTTGTATCGGATAAATTGTACAGATAATCATGCTTAATCAAGTTAAAGGCACATAGTCTTATTTGTTTGATAAAATATCCTCAGTGATATATAGGAGAAAATATGTGGTAATTTACTTCATACAGATGTACTCTACAACAATAAATTGTCACTTTTCTTACATGTTTACCCAAAACCCACAAATTCAAGCGTCCGATCCCGGTATTTTCTATCCTGACCTATGCATCAAGTTAGCGCCAGCATAAGAAATACCTGTATCAGACTCATGTTTTGTATCAACCTTTGTAAATTCAGAGTTCGGGTTTCAAACATTGTTAATTATATGTCTAAACTTCGTCTTGTCATCTTTCATTCCTATGTAACAAAACCCACTTTTTCTTTCGTTTATAACTATCAAGGTTAGTCCTTACTGTTCAACAGTGTAATGTTAAGAAAATGGCGGCTCTTCATTTATTGCCCTGTACTTACATTTTTGGTAAAGATTGTCGTATTAAATATAGGATGGATTATCAGTTAAATCTCTGAATTGGTAAAAGACTAGAAAGGCAGGGTTTGTAATTTTTTCTTAATATAGAAAACATTGAACTTTACATTAGAAATATAGTAAACCCTCAATAATAAGACCACCCTTGAAAACTGGTCTTTGTATTAAGGTGCCTTTAATATTGAGGTTGAATTAAGTGCAAAAAAGTGTAATTGGACTTGAAACTTGTGTTCTTATCATCGAGATGGTCTTATTATCGAGGTGGTCTTATTATTGAGGTGGTCTTATTATTGAGGTGGTCTCTAAGTGAGGTTTTACTGTAACTCTGTGATCTTACAATAGGTTTCATATTATGCATTGGAAATAATGTCTCTCAGGAAACCTTAAAAAAATGCCCTTTTTTGGCCAGAAACTAGACTTGTAATGAAGTCGAATTTGTATTTGATGATTCGTGTGATATGTCTTACTGTACGCTATGTTCATATATCTTGTATATAAATCTATTATGCATTTTCTTAGTTTAGGGCCCGCCATCAGCCATTATTGCATTTTATCATGTGATATCTATTTCAAGCATTACAGAAATTTTGAAAATTTTGTGTCATACATGTATTAGAATAGATAGTTCCCACATCTACAATATTTATCTCCCTTGTTCTTAATCATCAGCCATTTTGATAGGCAAAACTGATAAGCACTTATAGGAGTAATTCCCAAGTATATGATAATTGAGAAAATATCAACAGAATTTGCATCAACTACTTTTTCTTCAACTTCCTGAGCCAACTGTCAACTTCCTGAGCCAACTGTCAACTTCCTGAGCCAACTGTCAACTTCCTGAGCCAAGTGTCAACTTCCTGAGCCAACTGTCAACTTCCTGAGCCAACTGTCAACTTCCTGAGCCAACTGTCAACTTTCTGAGCCAACTGTCAACTTTCTGAGCCAACTGCCCATATGAGCATAATGAATAAGTTATTTCTCATATATGATTATTTTATTATCATTTACATAATATTCCCTATGAACAACTTTTATGGAAATATGCCTATCAATATGGCCGACTATTCAGAACAAGGGAGGTAAATATTGTAAATGTGTGAACTGTCTATTGATGTATGGCTTTTTTCTCATGAAATTTATTATGCAAAATCACTTGTTTGGTGATTTTTACTTGGAGGTATTATTAACGATTTATTGTGTAGGGTTGTAATGAGTTGTTGTCTACTTAACTTCGCATTTTTATTGTAATATTTTGTTCATTTGTTGTTAATGTTGTTGGTTCCATCAGTTAGTGCTCGACTTGAGTTATTGTATTGTTGCTTATCTTTGTTTGGTATGTATATATTGTTGTTGATCGTTCATATAAAAATGGTTATTTTACTATCGGCATGAAACTTACAAATATAGATTATATAACCGAGAATTTACATATTTCCAGAACCCCGTAACTTGTTTTTCGTCTTTTTGAGAAAAACAACTTTAAAGTTTTACACTCTTGAGATAATTTTTACATACAGGGTTATGGAAGTGCATTTTATTTCAGTTATGTGACTTTTTTTGTGTATTCCAGAACAATATAGGTAGTACAGATAGAAAGAGCTTGGAAAGACGGTTTCAATGATACCAAATACTCAAAACCGCCTAAAATTTAGTTACGGGGTTCCGGAAATAAGGTGATGATATGTTAATGACTGAATGGCTGTTGCGGGGACAGCATTGGAACCAATATGGCATCTCGAATGAATGTTAGGACAGTGTTTAAACAAATTTCTAATGTCCCCAGATCGTATGGTAAATTCTACTTTTAGTCATTGTTGTTTGTTTTAACTAATTGTTACTGCCACATTTCAATTGTTACTGTTAATGTTATTTTCATTAAAGTACAGTAAAACCTTAATAATAAGACCACCATTGGGACACCTTGAAAACTGGTCTTCTTATTGAGGTGGTCTTAATTTTTGAGGTTGAATAAAGAGCAAAGCAGTGGAAAGTGATTTTGAGGTGGTCTTATTATCAAGATGGGTCTTTACTGTGTACAGCTAAAGAACCCAGTCTTGTTCACTTACGACTTTGAAGGAAATTATTTCCAATTTATTATATTTTCGAGGTATTGTGTGTCTAAGTATTGTTTTACTGGTGTCAGTATTTACGTGTTCATTGTTACAAGTGGTATACATTCTAAGATGCTGCCAACAAGTATTTATGTCTAATCATTTCAAAGTCCCGCCACCCACCCCACCCCTATAAAATGCATGTATGAAACATGTTTTCTGTCTTTATTTATGTTTCATTTATCTGTGTGTCTTGTCTGTCTCTTTAATAGAGAGTTCCCACATCTACAATATTTACCTCCCTTGTACTGAATTGTCGGCCATATTGTTAGGCAAATTTCCTTAAAGTTTATATGGAATATAATGTTAACGAAGATAAACTAATCGGATATAAAAAAAAAACTTATTAATTATGCTGATGTGGGCAGTTTGTTCATTTAAAGTTGAAGAAAAAGTCCGTGCAGATTCTCCTGTTATTTTTTCCATTATCACATACTCGGAAATTACTCCTATACGGGCTTCAGTTTTGCCTATCAAAGTGGCTGACGATTTAAGAACAAGGGAGGTAAATATTGTAGATGTGGGAACTATTGATTAGTAAATAATGCTGGACAGTCGAAAAATGTTTCCATGTTGGGTAGTTTGCTAGCTTAGTTAAGGACTATAGTTTTGGTACAAATGAATTGATGTACATTAGATATGATTCAAATGCTTAGATTCAATTTGAAAATGAATCCATATATATATATGTGTCATTCTCTGAGATTTTTGGTCCAAATGACATATCTCGGCGAGATTGAGTTACATTTTTTAACATTTTTGAATGCAGGGTCATTTGTAGATACTACAAAACTGTTTTTTTGCAAAACAACATTTTTAAAGGGAATTACAGCACTTTTAATATGGTCATAAATAATTTCTGAGTTTAGCAAATTTAATACAGCAAATATGTTATAAGATACAATAATATTTTACAAACGAATGTATATTATTCTTTTCCTTAAGACAAGGGGCCGTCTCAATGTTTGCCAATAATTGTTTTGCTTCTGCTCGCTGCGGGATCATAAATCTTTTACTGAAATGTTTCAACTAGCTGTTGCAATTGATGTGAAAACATGATGTCATAATGTGAAAACATGGCGTCATCTTTATTGCATTTTTCTCAGAAACGAGGCTCAGTGCATTGGGTCCAAAAATCTCAGAGAATGCCACAATATACATGTATACACAGTTTGTGTCTCTGGCTTTGTTGATAGATTATATATTTTTTATGCTATTGTTGAACACAATGCCTGGTTCCTGCCTCGTATCGTCCTTGGTACCCAGGCTATTCATAACATATATCTTACCCTGGGCTAACTGACTGTAAAAATCTCATACTCATGAATGATTAATGAGGGGAAATCTAGACGTTTGATAGGCCGCATAACGCCTCGTGCAATATGGAAATTGCAGAGGAGTTGCGGTGAAATCGCGGATCTGAGCGATCCAATGAGATCGCCGCTTTCAATTTATTTATTTTTTAAATGGTTGCTGCCATTTTGTCGAATTTGCTGACAGCTTGTCACAAAGGAGATTCTTCTTTTGTTATCATCCATTTCATTGGTCGAGAAATGCTAATGAATATTAATGCATTACGAAGTTTCGCTAGCCAAGTTGCCCAGGGTGTCATACATTTTATTAATAGCCTGGGTACCAAGGATGGGCTTGTAAATCATTGTTAAATAATTATCAGAGATCTATTTTCTTAAGATTATTTTACATGAAATAACAAAATTGTTCAAGTTATAGTTATATGTTGGGAACTACAGTCGAGCCTCGTTCATTCGAAATCATCGTGTCCGAAATTTTATTTCAAATAATACATGGTTTTGAATAACCAATTTTAATTCGACGTGCATAAGAAGATACATCGGGACCTGATATTTATTTTGGATTATACCAAGTATTGGGATCGAAGGTTGTCGAATAAACGAAGTCCGACTGTATTCATCTTGACCTAGTTTCTGCATGCCGTCTTATGAGATAAAGAAGTTTACAGGAAATAGGAGTTACCTTTTCTTGTTTTTACTGTTATAGAATTAATTGTGAAAGTAAATACTATTTTAATATGTTATAGTCACAAATTAATATATACACTTCGTTATTACATGTTAATGTGCCAAACTGCGTATCATCGTATTTCGTTTAGAGAAAGTAATATAATATTATCAGTCTGTTGATAAAAATGAGTGTAATAGATAATGTCATGATTATATTTTTTTGCTTATATTTATACTGTTAAACTCCCTCTACTGGGTGATTTTGTTATCATTTAAATTCTGCAAAGGAAGCAACGTCGATATTTTACTCTACGGTTCTTCAAGGCTTTAAATCGCTATGTGGTTATTATTTCTATTGTTTTTTAATGAATGTTAAGATCCCCTTTTCCACCATTTGCAGTTCCTTGACTCATGTTTTTTGCCCCCTCCCCCTTTCGGCCTGTGACCCCTTGCTTTCTTGGCTTATCCAGAGGTATGTTCCATCCATTCAATCCTTGTTGTCCCCTTAAATTCTCCATGGTTGATTTTGACAGTCAGCCAGACGATTCCTTACTTCCCCATTCCCATAGATGTTTGCCCTTATATCTCCGGAACCCCTAATGTTTCATATTCTGATGTTTCCCTGAGATCTATGTGGGGAGGCATGTTCTTGGTGATGTGGCATTCCCTGTTACTACTTAATCTCTACTTCCACCATGGAAAAATACACATATTTTGCTTATATCTATGGACGTGTATTTGAATTGTGCAGTTGTTTCTGACTCAGTCTGTTACCATGGATACACTTTATTTTGTGGCCAGTAAATATTATGGGTACGACGTTAAGTTTTCAAAATGTTATAGATATTTTATGAGATAACCCAGTTATCCTTATTGTTCTTATACAAAAACCAATGTTCGTAATTAGTTAAAAAATAACAGGTTTTTTAATGAAAAGTTAATTTCTGCATTATTGAAGATTATGTATACTCTAGATGCAGATTGTAGAGTGAGAATTTTCATATCTATTTAAAATTCTACTGAACATATTAAAACCTAAATATGGTGTACTGTATTTGCCATGATAATGACAGCATTGTGTCAATAGGAACATATCTTTAAAGATGATGTCAAACGCCATAATCGCCAACAACCCTCAAACAGACCAGTTGGTGCTTAGGTATATTTCTGGTAACCATAGCGATACATTTCATTATGTTTCATTTCACATAGTCAGGACTGTAGGAATTTTTTTCCAAATAAACTTGTCTCAGACTAGTGTACATGTTGAATTTGACTTGTCCGACATGGGAGGCTAGTTGTCCGAGAATAGAATGGGACAAGGACTAGCAGTTAATTGTGTGTGCATGAACTGGTCTAGTTGTGATAAATCATGACCAGTGTGAATTAGCTTTAGAGGGGAAATCTTGGCAGTGAGCCAAGGAATTGTTACTTAATTTGCATATTTCGAGGGCTTAACGCAACTATGTCGTAACTCCTATGTATTTATATAGGAGTTACGACATAGTTGCGTTAGCCATCGATTTGGGGGCCAATCACTATCATAGCATGGACTCGATAAATAGGGTCATTCATTATTGGAAAATTTTGTCAGTTTCAAGACTACACAGATATCTCACCATGATCTAATTAGACAGGCATCCTGCTGTGTTAATTACCATACAGTTAACGAGTATAATGTAATCACTGATACAATTTGTTTCTACCATTTTTAGGGGGTTCATTTATATAGCATAGAGTCCTGGCCTTTAAAAAAGACTTGTCCTGAACTAACTTCAACTGTTGGTAGCCTGAATTGGCAATAGATAGTTCCCACATCTACAATATTTACCTCCCTTGTTCGTAACGATCAGCCATTTTGTTAGGAAAAAACTGATTAGCACATATAGGTGTATTTCCTAAAGATGTGATAATGGAGAAAATGCCAAGAGAATCTGCATGAGACAACCATTTTGTCTTCAACTTTCTGAGCCAACTGCCAACTGCCCACATGAGCATAATGAATAAGTTACTGTTATGTATCTGGTTATTTGATTTACATTTACATTTTATTCACCAAAACTTGGAAATTTGTCGATCAATAAGGCCGACTAATTCAGAACAAGGGAGGTAAATATTAATATGGGAACTATCTAGTAGTCTGGTCTGGGACGTTTGGTTAGTGGAGTTCTAGTTTTCAGCATACTGTCCTATTCGTTATGAACATTGCTTGCGTGTGTCATAGCATTTATTGGTGATGGATGTAGATTAAATACATTGTTTTTCATCATGGAAGCTAAATATTGGTTTTGGAGATATGTATATGTTTCATGTTTTATATTTTACTTCTCTAGAGTATGTGTATGATATTTTATGTAAGGTTTGGAATAACAGATTTGTTAACAACAACAAGTCGACTGCATCTTTTGTGAATCTATCGTTTCGGCTTACGTCTTTCATCAGTTCAACATATTTTACAAACAAAAATGATGGAAGTGATGTTAGACTTGCAACATTAGGTCAAAGAGACGGAAAAATATACAGTTGTAGTTGTGCGTACATGTATTAAGAAAAAGCTTAAAATGCAACAACAAAATATGTAAAGTTTGTCACAGTGTGGGAATGTACTCCGCACAGTGGCTCCGTAAATATTTACTCACAACAGTTCAAACACTTGTAATATTATTCCAATATCACTTAAAGAATTTCTGATAATGTTGTGGAAAAATTGTAGAGAATATGATTAGGAATGTTAGTTTGTGTCAAGAAAATCTAGTCGATAATGAAGCAATTGTGAAGCACATTGTAGGTATTTGATTACCAGAAAAAGGGCTCTAGGGTTTCTCCCTTAAACTGGTCAATACTGACCAAATAGATGTCAGAAATAAATAAGTTGTCTCCCTGTCCGACGTAGATATTAACAATTTGTAATGCCGATTGATTTTATTAAGTGCCTTGATTTGATCAATTCTTGTTACCCGTTATTTTTTGCCAGAATGGTAATTAATTGATTCATTAAGTGTTAATATTGATTCCTTATTTCGTCTTGTATTTTATGCACTTATATTAACACACGCCGAATTAAATGATTAATTGATTGATATGTCTGGTTTGTCGTAATAAATAGAAGATAGTTATTGTTGTGTTTTATAGATAATATAAGAACACGTGTATATAGCTGAACTACTATTTATTAACTAAATACTACAGAGTGTGGCAGGTAGAGATAAGACTAGTAGGCGGGGCTTATCAGTAATACATACTGACCAATAGAATACATTAACATACACAACAGTTCTCCCCTCTTAGATTTGAAGTCCGATATTCTGGAAGTTGTACCTGTAAATAATCATTTTACATGATAACATATATGTGTATTCAAAGTAAATAATCTGATAAGCTGTGAGAAACATCTTGAGTGTTTATAATTGTATCAATTAGTACATTTGTTTAAACAAGTCCTGATTGTTTATGATTGTTCATTTTAACATTTTACAAGTTCCCCTAAACTGATGTTTATTACCATAGCTAATGGTTTGTTGTATTCACACACTCAAATGTTTATACTGTTCTCAGTATGAAAGACGGTCAGGTGGTTTACGATCCCTAACAGGATACCTGCGTTCCATGGTTATGTCATCTGACCTAGAACTACTCTCATTTCTTTCATTATTCTCAGATGTAGGCAATTTCTCCTGATTACTGATTTCTACCAAAGGATTATTTCCCATATGTTTATCTGGGAAAGTAGATAAAGTCGGAGTAACAGGGTTAAGCGTTGAACTTTCATTTTCCCGGTATTGTGATTGAACAGTAAATTCCGATTTGCGTAACTGATCAACATGCCTTCTCCAGACTTGATTATTTCCTATGTCAATTTTATACATGAGAGGTCCCTCACGGGATAAAATTGTACCAGGTAACCATTTTTCGGTTGCCGTTGGTCTATAGTCTCGTGCTATAACAGTGTCTCCTATCTCAAATTCTCTAAATTTTCGCGATTCTGACGTAGCTAGTTTCATTCTTTGTTTTTCAACATAGCCGTCTGTATCTGGTTTTAATAAATCTAACCTATTTCGCAAACTTCTCCCAAAAAACATCATAGCAGGACTTTCCTGCGTGCTTTGGTGAATCGAATTACGATACGTTAACAAGAAATTCGACAGTTTTAAGTTGAGATCACCCTTGTCAAATTTCATTGCACGGATACTTGACTTAAATGTTCCGTTTAGCCGTTCCACTAAACCGTTCGTAGAAGGTTTGGCTACCGCAGTTCGTATATGAAAAACTCCATTATTTTTCATAAATTGCGCAAATGCATCTGAGGTAAATTGTACCCCGTTATCGCTTACTAACTGTTTCGGTAAACCATAGCGACTAAAAATAGTTCTCAAGACTTGAATTGTCTTGTCAGCGGTGGTGCAATTACCCATGTCCTCAATTTCCGCCCATTTGCTACGAGCACAGATAATGACTAAAAACATGCGTCCTTGAAATGGACCTACGAAGTCCACGTGTACTCGTTCAAAATTAGTACGCGCATTTTCCCACGGGTGCAACTGAACTTTCGCTGGGGATTTTTGTTGCATCTGGCAACCTTGACATTGTTTAACCATTAGTTCAATATCAGAATCAATTCCAGGCCACCAGACATAACTACGCGCTAAATTCTTCATTTTAACAATGCCCCCATGACTACAATGTAAAAGTTCTAACACTCGTTCCCTTAATTTAGATGGAATTACAACCCTGATTCCCCACATCAAACAACCTCTTTGAATAGTCAATTCGTTCCGGCGTGTGTGGTAACCTTTCAACCTAGGATCGTTTACATCATTGTTCCATCCCTTGTTTACATTCTCGTAAACACGTGATAAGACTGGTTCATGTTGCGTTTCTCGCTTGATTTGCGCGCTAGTCACGGGAAGTTTATCAAATTGCTCATTGAAAAACACTTCCTCGAAATTCATCTCATTTTCCGAGAATGACGGTGCGGGTAAACGCGACATACCATCTACATTTGTATGCTTTGTAGTACTTTTGTACTGTATATCATAATCAAAACCTGATAAATATACCGCATACCTTTGTATCCTTGCAGCCGACGTAGCAGGAATACCTTTGCTTGGGGAAAATATTGATAACAATGCCTGACAGTCTGTTATCAATGTGAATTTTCGACCATACAAATACGGGTAATATTTCCGTACAGCCCAATAAATCGCAGTTGCCTCTCTTTGTATTTGTGCATACATTCGTTCTGGCTTAGAAAGTGATCGACTCGCGTATGCGATCGGCTTTTCACTGCCGTCAAGCATAACATGTGACATTATCGCGGAAATACCGAATGGAGAAGCGTCCGTTGCTAATCGTACGGGTAATTCCGGATCATAGTGCGTGAGAACGGGTTCCGACGTGATCAATACTTTTGATTTCGCGAACGCGTCTTGGCACTGTTTTGACCATACAAATTTTCGCCCCTTTTCAAGCAGTTGATTTAACGGTTTAATTACGGTTGCTAAATCATTTAAAAACCTGTGGTAGTAATTAAGTAATCCGAGATATGCCCTTAATGACGTTACATTCTGTGGAGGTGGTGTATTCACAATAGAATCCACTTTGTCCTTACATTTCCACAGACCATTTTCGTCAATTTCATGTCCACAGTAACTTATTCTTTCTTGAAAGAACTGACATTTTTCTTTGTTCACTTTTAATCCATATTGTGACAAACGTTGCACGACATTTTCTAAATTATCCAAGTGAATCTGATCATTTTTACCAGTAATGACCATGTCATCGAGAATGCACTGTACTCCCGGAAGTCCCTGTAGAATCTGTTCTATTGTTCTCTGCCATATTGCAGGTGCTGCTGAAACTCCATATGTTAATCTATTATACGAATAGAGCCCTTTGTGAGTGTTTATTGTCAACATTTGTTTAGTGCTGTCGTCACACTCCAACTGTAGATAGGCTTGTCGTAAATCCAATTTTGAGTATTTATGTCCATTTGACAAATTGGCAAATATGTCCTCGATCCTTGGTAGAGGGTATTTGTCCACGTTAATTGCTTGATTAACTGTCACCTTGAAGTCCCCACAGATTCGAACTGCTCCGGAAGGCTTAACTACTGGCACGATCGGTGTAGCCCATTCGGACGTTTTAACCTTCGTTATAATCCCCTGTTTTTCCAAACTATCCAATTCGTTTTCAATTTTTGGTTTTAACGAATATGGTACAGGTCTAGCTTTGACAAATTTAGGTGTCGCATTTTCCTTCACGGATAACGTAGCCCTTATTCCGACTACTTTTCCTATGCCGTCGGAAAACACAGTTGCATAACGTTGCATAATATCCCCTAGACGTTTCTGTGTTGTTTGGTCATCAATGGAATTCACATGTACAATGCTATTCCAGTCCAGAGTAATCTTGGTCATCCACTCTCGCCCAAACAACGTTGGTCCGTTGCCCATCACAACGCACAATTTCAATAATTCCGTCTGCCCATTGTAGTATACACGTACCATTTTGGTCCCGGCCTGCTGTAATTCTTCACCAGAATAAGTTTTTAATACTGACGTTGGCTTGTCCAATGTCACTTTTCCAAAACATTTCTGGAATATTTCTCTTGACATCAGAGAAACAGCTGACCCTGTGTCGACCTCCATTTCAACTGGTACGCCGTCCACTTCCGGTGTTATAATAATTTTCTTGCTCGAGCTTCGTTTTACCGTATTTATTATCATAACCGGATCTTCATCATTCACAGTGTTAACACCACGAGATTTCAAACATATTGACTTAATATGTCCTTTTCCATTACAGCCGTGACAAACAGCATTTTTGAATCTACATTTGAATGATGCGTGATTGTTCTTACCACAGTGAATACATGGTTTCACTGCTGGGCTTGAATTTCCTGACTTTTGTTTCAACTTATATTGAAACTTCTTCTTTTCAATTTTGTTGACATTGGACGTCAACGACTGAAGTTCTGCTGCGTCCTTTGATGCAGTCTCCATTGCAATAGCAGTGTCTATTGCTTTCTTCAGAGTGAGGTCCTCCGTAGATAATAATCTTCTTTGGATTTGCTCATTTTTCAGGCCACAAACTAAACGGTCCCTTAATGTGTCATTTAAATTATCCTTAAATTCACAATGTTCCGCTAGTTTCCTAAGTGAAGCCACATAGTCAGTTACACCTTCACTAACGCCTTGGTTGCGTTTGTGAAACCGAAATCGTTCAGCGATTATCAATGGCTTTGGACTTAAATGTCTATTCAATAAAGCACATAGTTCATCATATGACTTTGTAGAGGGTTTGTCAGGAGATGTTAAACTCCTAAGTAATCCATATGTCTTTTCTCCTAGTAATGTTAACAAAGCTGGTACCTTTTTATCACCATCAATTTCATTTACTAGAAAATATTGCTCTAAACGTTCTTCATAAGATGTCCATGTCTCAGAATTGCCATCAAATCCAGATAAATTTCCTATTAATCCAGCCATTTTGCACTGACAATTAAATCCAGAATTTTACGCACATTATCAATAAGTCATTTTATTTTAATGGATAAAATTCCCAAAATTTAATGTCTTTTATCCTCGTCGCCAGATTGTTGTGTTTTATAGATAATATAAGAACACGTGTATATAGCTGAACTACTATTTATTAACTAAATACTACAGAGTGTGGCAGGTAGAGATAAGACTAGTAGGCGGGGCTTATCAGTAATACATACTGACCAATAGAATACATTAACATACACAACAGTTATCTTGTCCATTTTGCTTTGTGTTAAATGAGTATTTCGAGGGTACAGCGCAATACTATACCAACTCCTATGTATTTATATAGGAGTTAGTATAGTCTTGCACTAACCCTCGATTTGTTAGCTATTATTCACATTCTGGTGCCTGTCATGGATAATTTATGCAAACATTTGGTATTCTGAATTTTTTTTATTTTCATGATAGAATTATCTGTAGAAAAAGGTACATTCTTTAATTGCAATTTAGTATTTTTGATAATCGAAACATCTCGGCAACTTCGGTTCAGTTCGTAAATAGACCTCGAAAGTACATGATTGTATGAATATACCTTAAATCGCAGTATGCGACGCGGTTTCTTCTATATAAGACATGTGATCTGGGAAACACTATTCAACATCATCTAAAAGTTTGGTCTGCCTCCTATGCCTGACATATCTCTATCATACTTTCCACAGAGACTAAATATACTTTTCGGCAGCCATGTAGGACCACTTATCTCCTGTATTACTTCCAAGGTCTATTCTTTAATGGCCGAGGTGATCCGATTGTGTTTATGCATGTAAAGTCAGTTGTTTTCATGTCTGAATGTATACGTACTGTTCTGAATATTTGGTGTAAATGCTATGTTGTCATTTGTTTACAAACTATTAATTGAAGAATTATGTTACGGTGTTGAATTATGCATGAAGAAATCTATTGAGTATGGCTTATAATATGAATATATCGAATAAATTACATGAAGAAAGCAACATTGTTTGTGTTGTGTGTGTTAATTGATTATTTCACTCAATTATATCTATGACAGCTGGTATCCATGGCGATACAATCACAGACATGCTGCAATCGAAACAGGCTGGTGTATGTATTTAGACTAGTTTGAACTCTCAGGAGCTGTGAGATTTTCTTCCGAGATCAAACAATCGGAAACCTCGTGCAATGCTATGAAAATGATCTGCAATAAAAAGCGAGGTGTTCCGATGAGCGGTAAAAACTAGGCCTAAAATGCATTTTTTTCGTCATTTTCGAGACTGACCCTTTAAAGTTTAGTTATTAAGTATGCTTTAGCCCAAAACGCTGGCTATAAAATGACTTGTGTTTTTATTTAACTATAGTTTGGATATATTGAATCTACCACACAGCTGTCCATGAAATGTCATCAGCTTGAATAACGAACAAAAATACAATAACTCCAAATAGAAGTGTTAGTAACTTTAATAAATATTCAATCTTTCAATCATACTGCGTCAAATCTGCCATTTCCAATGTTTTGCGAGCAGAAATATTTGCCAATCATCGGCATGAGTACATGCATTGTTATATTGAATAGTCAAGTAAAAATATACTTGCCTTCTGTGAACGCGCAAATTTAAACAGTCAGATATTTTCACAAATTCACAGAATCTGCCAACATTCTCACATCATGAACGTCACCATATATATACAGTACTTAATTAATATATTTTAAATTAAACAATCGAGTAAATTAATATATAATGGGAACTATACAGTGCATATTAAATGGTATTTGTAAAAAAAGAAACACACAAAATAAAAAAATTAACATATCATGACTTTGTGTACTCTATACTTAAAAAAATTAATACAAAAATATAGATATTTTTCAAATTATCTAATTTATGTAACACCACATATATTTACACTAATCTTATCATTATTTAATTAGGTTCATTTAATTTTATTATCATTGATAGCATTACACATAAAATCTCAATTTTAATAATTTTATTACCTCCCTTTACTTTTACATTTTAGTTTATTCTATCTATATATAGCTATCAGAGAAGAGTAGAAAACGTGTAACTTCCCTTTAAAAAAGTACTAACATACTGTAGTTAAACAATAAACACATACAATTTATAACTTAGATATTATATAATAGTCATATTATCTTGAAGTTTGATAACATCTAAAAATAGAACAAAACATACATGTACAGTTGTTAGAACAGAAAATTACTCCAGTTTTATGTAAGTTTTACTTATATTCTATCAATAATACATGTACACATAATGGACAACTCTGTTATCTCACAATATGTTTGATTACTCTAGTTCATACATTTTCACTACATCACTGTCCTCCATGGTAACAAACATTCTATTCAGTCCCTGATGAAAACACACTGAGCATGGACTTTGTAATCCATCTCCTTCCTTCACAACCACACCAAGTTTCTTCCCTTTCTCACTGAATTGTACCACATTATGTGACATTAACCCAACTACAAACATGTTTCCTCTACCATCAACACATACACCATCTACACCCCACAGGTCAGTGTCTGTAATAGTGGACAAATAATTTCCCATCCCATCAAAACATACAAGCCCCTTGATCCCACCTCCAACAAACATTCTGTCTCCACTTTCATTGAATGTAACATGTCTACTATCGTTGAACAGCTCATTCCCAGCATTGTCTCGTGTAATTGTCTTCAGCCGTGTACCAGTCATATCATAAACATAGAGTGAAGCACCACTATCTGTCACATAAAGCTGACCATCCTTGAAAGCAATACCATAACAAGTATGAGACATTTTAATTTGTCTTGTAGGAGTCATCTTGTTATGAATGGAAACAAACTGGATCTTGTGGTCATACAAACATGCAACAGCAACTTGATGTTTACTGATACAACATACACTATGAGCTACAGAATCTAAAGTACAATAGTCAACAAGTGACATCTTCTGTATATCAAAACGTTTTAGTTTCATATCAATGGTACAATCTGTGACAAGTAGTTGGTTATCTTGTGTCAGACAACATCCCTCGGAAAAGCAGCTCATAGAATCACGAGAAAGTTTTATGGTAATATTTCTACTTCCTTTGATTTTGTAGACGTCGTGTTTCTGCTTTCCATGTTTCTGTCCTTGACCAATACCTTGTAAAGCTTGGATATTGTAGTGGTCATGTTTCTGTACTTGACCAATACCTTGTAAAGCTTGGATATATTCAATCAATGATTGGTCTGGAATGAATGATATCTCTACGTCTGTATTGTGTTGTAATTCTTGCTTCATCTTCTCACCGTCTGCTTCTTTTATTTTTTCTTGAGCAATTTTCGTACAAACAAAACGTTGCGCTCTATTTCCTTCTGATTTATTTAGCTTGTCGTCTGTCGTCTGCAAATCTTTACAGATGTTATCAACACTTTGCTTGGCTTGTAGAATTTTTGTTTCTAGTTGTTTGTATACAACTTCTATTTCTTTGCGTGATGATTCGGCAATTTTACTCAAGATGGCTTCCAATGCTTTTTGGAATGTACTGACTTGACCTAAAGCTTCTTTCTTTGCTTTCTTCAAAGTCTGAAGTTGAAGTTGGGTATTTGTAGATTTGCTTCCCATGGATACCATCATTTCTTTCAGAAGACTGTGCGTCCGTTTGCAGTCAGACAAATTAAATATGGCGTCAATCATGTCTGGTATAGAATGGATGTGACTGTCTTGACAAGATCTGAAATGGAATGACTTATAATTATATTCTGCATATATGTATAGAAAACATATTTAAAACATAGGATGTTGTGGCAATGTTCATATGTAGCCTATTGATTTAAATTTGTGTTAAACAATTTAAAATTGAACACCGACATACTTAAAGTATGTAAATCTATTGCTCGATTATTTACGTTTTTGGTTCATTACTCATCATGAATGATAAAAACACATAAATTATGTCCGTTGAATAAATTATTGTAAAATTTAAAAAAGGAAATGATTAAATAAATTTAATAAAATGAGAATGTACACGTCTAATATTTTGGACTAGGGCCATATCAGTATTAAAGGGATTGTGGGTTCGGGTAATTCCGACACTTTAAGAGAAATAAATCTGTATTGATTTACCTATCTGTAATGTTACACATAGATGTCGGAATTACCTGAACACACCATTTACTCATATTTCCGTACAAATCTAATTATAATTCTGTAGTGGTGTGGGGAGACGGCCGCCCGGTTAGCTAAGTAGACAGAGCGCCGTTTAGTGTGTAGGAGGCCTTGGGTTCGAGCCCCGGATCGTGCATACTTTTTCCACTTGATTAACTTCGTGCTGGCAGCGGTGTTTGATGGCCCATGATGGTTGAGCCTCAAATGCTGGAAGGGGGAATGAGTGCAGTGGAGAGGTAATTATAATTCTAACATAAAGTATATATTGATGTAAATAAAAGCATCACTTGTGATGATTAAAGAAGCATGTAGAACAGCCAACAACATCATGACCTTCACAGTACATATCAACAACTTTGCCTCTATCATGTCTATGTATGCTACATTGTTCTGTTGGAATTTCCAACAAACATGGTTGTTGACTGCTCGCTTGCTTTCCTTGAGTCAGGTGCATAAAACATTACATGTGATTTTTAACTCTACTGTAGCAAAATTAAAATCCATATATGAATACAGATTTAGCTTACTTGTGATCTTTTGCAATGCAGACATAGCAGCCAACAACATCATGTCCTTCACAATACATATCCAGTACTTTCCCTTTATGTACGCTGCATCGTTCTGTGGGAAACTCCAGCAAACTAGATCGTTGACTGCTTGCTTGCTGTCCTTGACTGACATCCTGCAAATTGTGTTTCTTCAATATTGGCACCTTCTTATGGGCGTCAGTACATGACTGACAACAATATCCACTACATTCTACACAATATTTCACAGCCTCTACTGTCTTATTGTCATCTGCACAAGCTGTACACACAAAATCAAATGCCTCATCCGACATTTTCAGCAGAGAACGTCCTCCGGACGCCATTTTCTATGTTTGACCTATGATTTCGGAAAACGCACGAGGTGATTGGTAAGCCAGCTAACCGTCAATATAGCTACAAACAATAATTACCTCCCTTACGCCATTGATCAATCAAGTAGGAAGCTAGTATCGATAATTTAACGTCAGGTAATGCAACAAAAAGCTATGTTCACTCAAAATACAGATAAACTCGAGTACCTGAGACCTCCAATAGTCCAACTGTTACAAGTAGAACCAACACACCATCCTGGTAGGGTCATGCTAAACACTACAAAGTCAAGCGACAAGAAAGAAAAAAATACATTTTATGACTAAATTGTGATTAAATATGTATGAAAATATGTTTATATAGAGTATTTCGAGTGATCTATTGCAAAATTATTAATTTCTGCACCGTTTATGCTGCTATACAAAGTTTTTTTGACAGCGTAAAAATCCAACTCTATACAGTAGAAGTTGACTAGCGACTACTCTCCTTTAGCATCGGGAGCTTATTCCATTCTTAATGTAACGGTAGTGGAATCAAAGCGCTGTGTGGAGCGTAACTAGCGACAAGAAGCGAAGCAAACCAAATAAACACTATTTTTAAACAGATTATCATTACATACGTTAGTTTAAATGGTAATTTTAATTATAACTGTTTGATTTGATACAATACAAACGCCTGATCAAGCTTAGCGACAAGAGAAATAATAATAATTTAGTCATAAAATGTATTTTTTCCTTTCTTGTCGCTTCCAGACGCTTCTTGTCGCTAATTAGGCTTAACTTTTGAGGATAGGTCATGAGACGGAAGATGCCCCAGTTCTAGAAGCACCCCTGGTTCTTTTACGTACGGGACCTAAGTTTTTCAAAGTTTCATCCGAAAGACTGTTAGTGCTGTCAGTGATGAAGCGGGGGATCGAACCCCATCTCATGTACACGTGTAGTTTTGTTCTTATTGGGTGACAATGTCTCATAAGGGAGCTTTGCAGGAGGCAAATCGTCTTGATTTCATCGGACTTTTACATTCAACGCCATGTACAAGTTTGATCCCTATACTTGGGGTCTCCCTACAATTGTGTGGTAGTTAAATTTGAACTTGTTGGACTAATTGTTGTCACAGATATTCACGTATATTCTCTGTCTAATGAGGGTCACATTGTCTCTGAAGGGAGCTATGATTTGTGCTTTTCGCCCTATACTATCAAGTATTTTCCTTCAAAGATGGGCGTTAGTTCGATCCTCCGTACCGGTCTCCTCACGTTGGCATGGTAGTTCTATTCGGTTTGGTTGGACTGATAAGTGTCTCAAATATTCATGCGTACCTTGTGTGATCACATACCCTCTGTACTGAGATATGCTGCCTACATATTTTCCTATAAAATGAAGCATATTTTCGTGGCCGATGTGATGAGAATTGCGATAAAAATCTTCATTTTGTTATCACTAAGATACTGTGTCGGACCTCCTGTCCTTATGTTATTGACTGTTAGACCGTCAAGGGAAGTTACTCTACATTACGGATAACAATCGCAACATCTCGGCAATTTCCGTAACAGGTTATAACGTAAGAGGATGACTATGAAACGACTGATATAAACATGTTATGCGGTCCGTAAATCGATTCAAAGTAACTGAACTTAACTACAAAACGTCAAATAATCAAGTCAAATAAAGAAAATCACAAATCCATTCAATGTGAACAACATTTTGCCCTCTAATCGCAACATTTTGCTACATTTTGCCCTACAATCGCAACATTTTGCTACATTTTGCCCTACAATCGCAACATTTTGCTACATTTTGCCCTTGTAAATTGTTTTAATTTGTTTTCACTTTTGAAGTTTTACTCTTGTTAACACTTTCATATTTTTATCCTCTCTACTATCTTACTGTCTTATTTGATATTTTTCTTTGCACTGACGCGCACCTGTCATTAATACCCGTAAGGGGAGTCAAGACAGTATGAATAGATAGATAGATAACAGTTTCGTGCTTCGTATTCGTTTATTTATTTATTTCATCAAACAATAACATACTTAGTAAAATACATCCCGGGTCCCGGCTATCGGTTATTGACCGTTGATAACTACGATATAGTTCAATTTATCGATCCCGGATTTTCCTACCAAAGTCCCGGATTTTCTTAAAATCCCAGATTTTAGTCCCACCCGATAAATTGTCCGAGACATTGCGATTACAGTGCTTACATGAAATCTATTTATAGCAAAGGCGGGAAAATAGTGTATTGCTTTTCCCGCAATAATGTCACATGGCTTAAACAAAGCGATCACATGGTGTATTTGGCGGCAAATTAAGTGGATTTCGCCGCGCTGATTGGCTGTTCGCTATATAACCCTTAATTGACCTAACACCACGTGATATTTGTTGTCATTTTCGTACCGGAGTGAACACAAGTGATAATATTTTGTTTATTTTCTACAAATTACGTGATTTCTAATGAATTATATCGATGGCGATGATCGACAGTTCGAATATCATAGATTTGGTTAGTAGACCACGGCGCGGCTTGCAGAGTCCAAGCAAAAACTACGACGGAGAAGGCGAGAGAAATTTGGAACTCCGTGGTATATTGGACGTTCTCAGCTCCTACCAAGATTACGACGGTGGCATCAACTGTAGCAAATGTGGTACGTATTTTACCCTTTTTATTTCGTATTTTCGCATTATTTTCTTACAGATTACCGATGTAAATTCTGTTGCATAATTGGTAAATTGATGAGGACTGGTTTGTATCGCGAAATCATGTGACAAAGTGGTCAATACGTCATTATTACGTTATAACAACATAACTTCTTTTCTTTATTTGTAATTCGTCGATATTATGTGCTCATCAACATCATGTGTTATTTGAAGTGATGGTTTTCACAGTTCTTATGCTGTCACTCGTCAGAAACGCAAAGATGGAAAAATGTGGGTCAATATTTAATAATAGAATCGCCAGTGCATCATTGATTGACTTGACTTGTTGGATATATGGACATTTAGACTTGCTGTGTTGTATATATTTTGGCTTCACCATTCCTAAAATGCTGGAATTAATTGGGTTAAACTTGGCTGTGGAAATGATTCAGGGTCATCTCGGCCCACTTTCAGTCTCGGCCCGGTCCGACTCGGCCCACTTACAGTCTCGGCCCGGTCCGACTCGGCCCACTTTTGAAGTGCAATGAATAGGCAAAGTTGTTTACATTATTGATGCGATATGTATGAACATTCTAAGTGTTGATTTTTGATACATTGATCGTTAATATTTAAGTTAAATGTAAGTTGAAAACATTACTGAATATTCTCAGTGCATTGAAGATTCGCGGTACAGTGAAAATTTCCCCGTGAAATGTATATTGGTATCTGTTATACGAAAAAGTTTAATATTTATTTCATTAATTTCACGGATACATCGCGAGAAATTCTCACAAATCACAAAGTTCAGTACTTCAAAAGTGGGCCGAGTCGGACCGGAATGTGTGAACAACTTTGCCTATTCATTGCACTTCAAAAGTTGGCCGGGCCGAGACTGTAAGTGGGCCGAGATGACCCTTTACCGTGGAAATTGAGGCTGTGTCAGATAGTAAGTCGCAATGTTCACTGGTAAATGGCCGTTGGTTGAATGTATGCATAAATCCAGAGGGTGGACTGGGGATCCAGCCCCCAAGAGATTTTGGTGTACCAGGGTTGTTCATATATAATCTTGGATCAAGAGGGGGTCCCAAATTCAAAGGCTTCACTGTTTTTGTCCAAAATAAGCATATTCATATTACTCAAGTTCACCCCAGCTCAACTCACAAACATTATGGATTACTTGTAAAAGTTCTTGAAAATTGGAGGCTGCAAGACAAACTACTAGTGATACACAAGGGTACGGTGGACACAAAAATTCTCATCTAATTGAGGTCTTGTGACGCATCTGTAATACATAGGGACATGTCGCCCACACGTGCTGATGTATATTAACTTTCTTGGTATGGAGACTGATGTTCTGTGTGTGACCTGTACTGTCAATAGGGTATATAAAATGTTCACTGTATTTCAGGCAAGCTGTACAAGAGTAAGGTATGTTTCATCAAACATCTGTGGGAACACAGTGTCTACTGGGAACTATTTCCTGGTGACAGGAATCACGAGCGAGTATTAGCCATTCAAGCCGCTCTGATATTGTACTCTCAGTATCTGGGCGTGTCACAAGAAGATGCTGAAAAGTAAGTCCATATTTTGTTATTATTATGACTAATAAAATCTGTTGCGCATCCGACATAATATTAATTTTCTTGGTTGAGTGGTTATAGTCACTGGCTTAAAGTCCATTGCCCTTCACTGTTGTGGATTCGAACCATGATAAAGAATTTGTTAGTAAGGAAGCTATACAGCTGTAGTGTATTACTTGATTCAGGCATCCTTGGCATAAAATGTGAAGCTTAAAGCTTGCTGTTGACGTCTCAACAGGGCTTAAAATTTTACAAAAAAACGAAAATTGTATAAGCTGGATGTATGAGTATATATTAGTAGATTTCTGAAGTCTTGGAGAAAGCAATCATTATCTACAAGTTCTCTAATTTATTCACGTCAATGTGTAGTATATTGCATATGAAACATTCTGCATGTGCTGCTTACTTTTCAGACTAAAAGATTTGTTGGTCACGTCTCCCAGAGAAAGCGATTTCACAACGGGAAACGCCCATACAACGGTCAGAAAGGGTCGACCTGCCTCGCAGTTACACAATTCGTTTGAAGAAAATTTGAGACCAACCTCGGACATGGTGTCACCAGTGACTCCCGAGAAAGACTTTGAATCTAGACTTGTATGTCCGCCCACACCACGAAAGGATAAACGCAAAAGTTCGGCTGCGAAATCTCAGCGTAGCGCTAAAAGGAGACGGAAGCTTCTACTGGATTGAATCAATTCGGTTGTGACTTCAAGTGCTTAACTGTGTTCAGAATTTTTTGTGTTCATTACTAGTATTCACTTTGCTCCTGATAAAACTCTCATTGTGTTAACGGCTGATCATGTCTTCCATGTTTTTTGTGACGTCGGCTTACGTTTACTTTCTGATCACATGACCCGTGATTCTGATACTGTAAACTTACAAAACGTTGAACTTGAAGAATACATTGGCATGTATGTCAAATTTCTATTGATGAAAATGCCAAATAATTTGAAAAGGTTTAAAAATTCCAGATAATTTGAATAAGTTAAAAAATTCCAGATAATTTGAATAAGTTAAAAAATTCACGATTCAAATTATTAAAAAATTCCAGATAATTTGAAAAAGTCTTAACTTCGATTGTTTCTCTGTTTTTAAGAATCTTTGTTGACATTATATTATTACTTTACCGTCTTTTGGCTTATGGTAGAATTTTTTTGAAAAATTGTAAAAAATTATGTTTAATTTCAATTGTCGCTTTGTTGTAAGTTATGAATTCATAGTATGCTTTTCCGTGTGGTCAACATCGGTTACTTACATTTGCAGATTTCTGGCCACATTGTGATCTTACAGGTCAGTTGTGAATTGTAAATAATGAATGAATATGTTAAATAATTATTTCTAGTACAAAAATATCATTATTTCTGAAAAGGATGAAATTCACTGGCAATTATTTGAGTGTTCAAGATCAGTAGATGGTTTGTGCCATCATCTTGCATCTATGAATTTTAACTGTAATTCTGCTTTTTGTAGAATGTGCTGGTGACATTTATGTTAAGTAATTCAGGCGCTATCATTTCTTCTGAAAAAGATATTAAATCTAAATTCTTACAGGTTAAAATTCAGCTCTCTGTATTATATAGTTGTTAAGTTACTTGCAAAAACCTACCAATATTTTGTACGTTATGACAGGGTTTATTTTCCGCTGTTTTTATAGCCATTATTCAGCTATATTCCCAAGTCCAAAAAGTGTATATTTTTCCCAATTTGAATGTAAAATTTCCAATAAATCTAGAAAAGTTATGGTTCAATGGTAGAAGCTTTTCTCTCGCAGGCAGTTTTAAATATACATGTATAGCAATTGTTGATTATATAATATCACTACATCCTTTACTTTAATTCCTAAAATTTTGCTGTAATTTCTAAACTTTTTTTCCAGTTTGTAAGTTTTAACAAAAATTCCCAATTTGAAGGGTATGGGGTCATCTTCCAAAAATAGCCAAAATAAACCCTGTTTGACTTTTAATCCTATACAGTTAGATACTGTGCTTGTAGATAATTATGTGATATGTATATATATTTTGTTTGTTTGTATGCATGTATAAATGTATAATCATTGTTGATATTTTGTACCACAGCCTTGAGAGGTGCGGACATGGCTGCTGTCTGAAGCATTCAACAACTCTGTGTTCAGTAAAGGTGTTGGCGGCTAACGTTTCGTAACGTTTGCAATTTGGTTCCCGGTGTGCAGTGAATGTGAACCGATGGGTCAGGGATCTAAACAGTTTTGTAACATTGCAATTGTTAGCCGCAACTGAACGCAGGGCAGACAGGAATTGGTTAAAGCCGTTAACAATATAACGGTATTGTATGTTATTCTTGTATGTTACATATTATGGACCCCAGACAGCTTAACATGGACGCAAACGGCAACACAAGTAGTTAGTGTTGAGTACTAGAGTCCTCGGGGCTCGTCGCCGAATTGTTTACCGTGTTGAAGAAAATGATTATTTTACTTAGTGCTAGCAGATCTGTATATCTACGCATGACATAAAGTTGTTATTTTTCAATTGTGTTGTACAGTTTTATTGTACGCCACAGTAAGCCATGCCTTAGTTTTAATGCAAATGTGATAAAATTAGTTAAGTTTTTCGGTTTCTTGCAGAATTTTGTTTGTTTGTGTAATACTGTAGAATTTATTATTTTCTTTCTTTATGCCTCTATGGAGGCCTAGGATAATTGTACTGTTCAGGTGTTAATTGGGCCGCTGGAAACACTTCGCTTCCTGGCTGCGACTTTTATAGGATTTGAACAATTCCAATGAAACTTTGCCCAAATGTTTCGCATGATTGGAATGTGTATAGATAGTTCCCCCTTCTACAATATTTACCTCCCTTGTTCTGAATCATCAGCCAGTTTGATAGGCAAAACTGATAAACACTTGCATGAGTACTCCCCAAATATGTTTGATTTGAGAAAATACCAAGATAATTTGCGCGTGACTAATCTTTTTTCTTCAAATTTCTGAACGAACTGCCCACATGAGCATAATGAATAAGTTAATGTTTTTATATCAGATTATTTGATCATCTTTACATTATATTCCCAAATAACTTGAAGCAAAATTTGCCTATCAATATGGCCGACTAAGGGAGGTAACTATTGTAAATGTGAGAAATATCTATTGTATGTTTTTTCAGGTCGGCGTACAGTCGCAATTACTGGCAATGGTTCTCCACTTTATTCGTATTTTACACTTGTTTGTTATTTCTCTTAATTCTTCTTCTTGTTGTAGATAGAATATGTTAACATTTGTTGCTTTATTTGGGATTTTGTTTTGATTAGTTATCTCCCCTTCTTATCTGGTATATTTTTGTTATGGTTATGAATCAGTATTTCATTATGCTACTTTAATAACTGAAGCGATTTTAATTTTTGATTTGAATTCGTCTTCACATATTGTTTGAGATAATTGTATTAAAGTTATGTTTCATCACTGATAAATAGGTGTTGGTATGGATGGTTTTTCGTCAGTGACTTGGTATGTTGGCAGCCCTTTTTTTCCAGTTTTTGGGGAAGTATGGCGGGTCCTTTTGAAAGGGGAAATTTGCATCTTGAATCACCAAATTTGGGTATTAACAAGGCTGAAATTTTTAATTATTTTACTAAAGAGGAATTTTCTTACTAAATACGTGAAAATTATATACTTTTTTCTTTGGGGAATTTGGGGCCCAATATCGGCTCCAAATTTGCCATAAAAAAGGGGCTGGTTGGTAAATTCTAAAGATATTTATGAAATTAAAAAAATTGAAAAAGCTATTGTTGAGAAAATCATTGAACTACTTAACGACTCAATACTTAAGGGTCATAATTTTTCCTGAATATTTAAACATAATAAAAGGGGATAAATTAGGGCCCGCTGCTCTACTGATCCCTAATTTCTGTTTAACGCTGAGAGTAAAGAAAATCAAATCTGGTTATTTTGCAATACATGAACATAAATTTTGTTCAGGGTTTTAACTCTCGTAAATATCAAGGTGTCTTAACATGGCATCTAGTGACACCATCAGGTATCATTACGTGTGAGGTCTATTACTGCCACAAGTTGACGCCATTCGCCATGCTACCTACTGTTGCTGACAAATTATTGTTGGTGAGACTAACAATCCAACAATTAATGGTTCAAACATGTTTGTGTATCGATTTATTTTGTATGTAATCTTGACTGAATACCTTATCCTTGTACATTGTGTATAGATAGTTCCCACATCTACAATAATCATCAGATATTTTGATGGGCAAAACTGATTAGCACTTGCATGAGTAATTCGCAAGTATGTTATATTTGAGAAAATACCAGGATAATTTGCGAGTGACGACCACTTTTCCTTCAACTTTCTGAGCCAACTGCCCACATGAGTACAATGAATGAGTTAATTTATGGTTATTTGATCATTGTTTACATTTTATATTCCCCATAAACTTTAAGGAAATTTGCCTATCAATATGGCCGACTATTCAGAACAAGGGAGGTAAATATTGTAAATGTGGAAACTATCGATTGATATCTAGGCTAATGCTATTTGGCCTTTATTTTCTATGTTAATATCTTTAAATGTGTTATTTCTTGCCATGGTTATCCCATTGTAAGGATTTTGTTAAAGAGTTGAGCCATAAAGATATATTAGTATCCGACAGTATGGTTTTATCCAATTGATATTTGTTAGTAATTTTGTTTCATGAATCAAGTAGAAAAAGTGCTTACTATTGTTGCATGTTGGATGATACTCGTGTGTAATAAGTTGTCGATATGTTTACCCTCTTGTTGACTCATTTCAATGTTAAAAAAAGTCCAGAAATTGAGAAATTATTTTTCATTTATTTCACTTGCATTCCTTACCACCGAGCAAATCTTCTACCGAAACATTTTTACTTTTTTGCACCCTTAGTTGCTATGGTTATTGATAAATTTTCTAGTCATAGTGGCGAATAAATAGAGAATAACGAATAAGATTAAGCACCGCTTGAATGAAATAAACAATTTTGAGGAAATTAACATTTTATTGTATGGATTTTACAAAAAATAAGAAAAGTGTTATAGTATTCATTTGAAAAATCCATTGTTTTAGTAAGTCTGGAAAAATGATAACATCGCGATACTTAAAATAGTCCGGCTAGTCACGTGGTCATGTGACGTGAGATAAAAGTCATGTGACCAAGTGACCTGATAAAGCAAAAAATATCAGGCACCCTGTTATCGGGTCGAAATTACAGCAATTGACGGGATAAAAATAATTATGTCCTGAATTTTTTTATTAAATTGTAAAAAAAAGACACATGGTAATTGTTACACTCTGTATAGCATTATAATGATATTATGAAGAAAACTGTTTTTGAAGTTTTGTTTGGTATATGGTTCAGTCGTGTTCAAGTTGATACTATGGATTCAAAATTATTTTATTGTTATTGTGTACATAACGTCTAGTTGTCAATCATTTGCAAAACTTGTTTTCATTGAGTAATTTTGCTGACCAAATTTGTTTACAGTTAATGAGTAAATATAAACGGAATGTAGTATGTAGATTGTTGTACATATTTTGTGGCCAAATGGGTGATATGCTTTTTTGTATGAACAAATGTCTATGTTTACTGTTTTCTACTCCCACCTTTTTGTATAGCATTATGAATGTTTAGAAAAAATGTTGCATGGAAAAAATAAAATAAGTTAGTGACGAGTTTGGTTTGTCGTTATCGAGTTTGTATGTCTAAATCTGAGTCACGGTCAATCTTCCTTATAATGTCACTGGTTCAGATATCAATCGAGACTGGTCAAAGGAGTGAGCCTGTTGATGCTATTTCCAAAGGTCAGAACTGCCTCCGACTGCCTTTTTGATTTGACGTCGATCACAATGTAAGCAGCAGAGCTAACCACGTCCTTGACACCGAGTCTTTGATTTGACGTCGATCACTGAAATCGGTATTTGGGTGCTATACCAGCTGAGCTACCCACGTCCTTGACACAGTCTTTGATTTGACGTCGATCACTGAAATCGGCATTTGGGTGCTATACCAGCCGAGCTAACCACGTCCTTGACACCGAGTCTTTGATTTGACGTCGATCACTGAAATCGGCATTTGGATGCTATACCAGCCGAGCTACCCACGTCCTTGACACCGAGTCTTTGATTTGACATTGATCACTGAAATCGGCATTTGGGTGCTATACCAGCCGGGCTACCCACGTCCTTGACACAGTCTTTGAATTGACGTTGATCACTGAAATCGGCATTTGGGTGCTATACCAGCCGAGCTACCCACGTCCTTGACACCAAGTCTTTGAATTGACGTTGATCACTGAAATCGGCATTTGGGTGCTATACCAGCTGAGCTACCCACGTCCTTGACACCCGAGTCTTTGATTTGACGTTGATCACTGAAATCGGCATTTGGGTGCTATACCAGCCGAGCTACCCACGTCCTTGACACCAAGTCTTTGATTTGACGTTGATCACTGAAATCGGCATTTGGGTGCTATACCAGCCGAGCTACCCACGTCCTTGACACCCGAGTCTTTGATTTGACGTTGATCACTGAAATCGGCATTTGGGTGCTATACCAGCCGAGCTAACCACGTCCTTGACTCGGAGTCTTTGATTTGACGTTGATCACAATATAAGGCATATGTTGATCATCGGCAAATGGGACAAGAAAGACGTCGCTACCAATTTGTAAACAACAACAACAACAAACAAGAGACTGAATGAAGATGGGATTGTATTGATATTATCATTCACAATGAAATAAATTAAACTTTCAGTGCAAAACAGTTTTACAGAACAGCTCAGAAAACAGTTCAGAGAAAATCAACAAGAAAAAAATATACCCATGAAAAAAAAATATCAACTCCGACGAATGTGCGTTTTTAAATATAGTGCAAACCGGCATTAAACAATAACCCCAGAATTTTCTCTCAACTTAGTGACAAAATACAACATAATTATTCAACACTTGGTTCACAGACTTGGGTTAATACGTCGGCATTCTATCCTAATATTCATTTAACACTTTTAGTGATGTCTAACCCTTACAGAGCAAAAAAAAGTAAACAAGAAGCAGATTTATTTTTCATAAATTTAGTGAAAGTTGACCTACAGTGCAATTTCAGAACACAAAAAGCCGATTACAAAACATAAACAATCAATTCTTGAACAAGTGAACATAAATAATTTCCCCCAAATAAGACAAGCAATTCACACACTGAAGAAATTACATTACAATCAACAAATGAAACACAATTTTCTGATTAATTTTTTCCCTAATTATGACTAAAGCCCGCAAAACTTGACAAATGCCAAATGCTATTTCTGGGTAGGTTTGATTAACATATATACCCTAAAATGGAAACAGCATTACAAACAATATCTTAAAACTCGAGCGACGGATCTCCACGGATCTCCCAGTCTTAAAACTCGAGCCGCGGATCTCCCAGTCTTAAAACTCGAGCCCAGGATCTCCCAAAGTCTTAAAACTCGAGCCACGAATCTCCCAAAGTCTTCAATCATTTCAGGCAAAATTTTCTTTCTCAAAATAGACAAGATATTATTTCATGATCCATTGTCAAAACAAACGCTGATTGCACCGAAAGTCACGCGAAAGAAACATTTTTTTGGACACAGTACACCTGAAAGATTAATGCAACTTACTTGTAAATTCATATAGCTATTGTACGAGTACAAAACTCCGAAAAAAATGTATGTGTAAGCAAGCAGTACACATTTTTTTTGGTTCTTTCTGAATCAATCATATTTCAGTTTGTTCTGATACCAAATTTGACCAGATTCTGTTTACAGTATTCTACATATTTCAATCAATGCTTCCCAGAAAACCTCTACACAAAGTGCAGACAACATCTTAGCCAGGTTCGAACCCGCAACATCAAGGTTGAGCGGCAAGCACGAAATCCATTACACCCCTGGCCACGGTCACATCAACATCAAGTTTTTGATTACAAAATTTCTTTCCTTCGATACAATCAGTGCTTGTTTTAAACGTACAATTTTATAACAACATACAAATATAATGGTATGAACATAATAACAAACATATTGTATTTTAAACCACAAAACAGGAACGCAATTCATTATGTGTTAGTTACAAATAGAAGCATAGTACTATAAGCTACCATTATTTATCTACAATTCAAAATATACATTAGCAGACTAATTCCAGGTCATATATGGGCAACAATTTCATTCAATTTAATTAACCATCATAACATAACCATCATGTCAATCAATAATGAATTCAGTACACAAGATTCTTGTCTTAGTACATGTATATATACCGGTACCTTAAATATATTAATTTCAGAACACACGATTTTTTGCCTCAAAGAAAACCTATACATTGAGACCATGGTAAATCAATGATGTTGAAACTTATCAAAGGGAAATAATCACTAATTAATCAAAGCACCAATCAAATTTACCTAACGATGATTTAAACGTACGCAATACAAAGGGTTCGCATTAACTAATCAGAAAGGGTTCATATTAAGTAACCAATCAGAAAGGGTTTACAGAAACGATTTACAGTAACCAATCAGAAAGGGTTTACAGAAACTATTTTCAGTAACCAATCAAAAAGAGTTTACATAAACCAATCAGAAATAGTTTACAGTTACCAATCAGAAAGTTTACATTAACCAATCAGAAAGAGTTTACAGTAACCAATCAGAAAGAGTTTACATTAACCAATCAGAAAGAGTTGACATTAACCAATCGGAAAGAGTTTACAGTAACCAATCAGAAAGAGTTGACATTAACCAATCGGAAAGAGTTTACATTAACCAATCAGAAAGAGTTTACATTAACCAATCAGTAAAGGAAACAACTAGTACGGAGAATATAAATATTCTTGGATTCAAGCCGATGTAAAGCGAAATGTACGTATTTAATGAATGATAAAAATGAGTTTTTTAAATAATATTTAAACAGTGACACAAGTATGTTCATCTCTTTCAACAGCAATACAGCATTTTTTATGTGAAAAACGTGACAAAAAATAGGTTTCATGATTATTGTAAAAGAATCCTTCGTGTTTCTAATTTATATCAATTTATAGTTATACAGCATAACGTGGCCCCGATCTCTCAAAACATCTCAAATAGAAATCTCAGTGCAATATGAGATTTTGCTCAAAATAGAGACTGAGATTGAGATAAATCTCATTAACATTTTTGGAGGAAAAAAACGCATCTTTTTCGTTTTGTAATACCATTTTTGAGTCTGGTCTCAGATGAGGAACGTTTTGAGACAATATTTGAGCTGAGATTTAGCTCAAATTGAGATGCTTTGGAGATTGGGGCATGGTTGAAAAAACTTTATATCTTGAAAATAAAATGAAATACCAAGTATGATTATTTTCTCTCTTCACAAACATTGTGGCCAATTTCACTAAATAAATTCATCGACTGCACACAGAAAACCCATTGCAGACTCAATGTCTATTCATATACGCTGATACAATTTAAATTTATTCAAATATGCAAATATACTTATAGCACACAAAATTAATTTCAATAAATTGTTGATAACGGCGCCATCAGAATCAACTAAAGTTGGCCTTTACTTACACAGTATGCGGAAAAAAACACGGATAGACCCTTAAAACAAAAAATATGAAACACGAAGGATTATTTTTAAACAGATATAATATTAAATGTTAATATATATATACGTACCGATAAATATTAAATCGGCATGGAAGAAATTTTTTAAAACATAACGAGACAAAAAAAAATGGCAAATTCTTATTAAAGGCAATGGAATATCCTTTACCCATCCAGGTAATGTAGATAAATATGAAAAAAAAAATCATTAAGATAACCCAAACCATGACCCTTGAACAAGTGGGTAAAATATGTACGTACACCGAGACAAACAACGCCTAGCAACGGTTACTAAGGAGGAACAAATATGAAATCACCAAATCATTGTATCCATGGGAACAGATAGAAACGAAATTATCAAAATGCAAGTACAGGTATTCAGGCAATCGTGTTATAACATTTCAAGAACCCTCGTACTATAAGATACGCTTGATTCAAAATAAAAGGCATCTGTATTTTGCTCATAAAATGCTCAGTATGTTGCCATGGAGATTAATTTTTTTGATGAAATATAAAATATGAATGAGAACGAAAAAAAACACCGACACCAGTGACTAGTAAATTTATACTGATGGCAAAAACAGCCACTCAAATCTTAGGTTCATATCCAACATAAAATTTAAATGTTTTATCCATATTTACACGATAAGGCCATGCCTAATTGGAATTTTGTTAAGCGTCCACGTGCGCCTAGGTTTTGCACTCCTCGAGCCAAAAAAAACAACATTTTTCTAATAAAAAAATTCTCAAATATTTTCGATATCCATGATTCGACAACGGCAATTTTAGTTGAGATCCGACAACGATGTGATTATTGTGTGAAAACTAGTCAATTTTAAATTAGATTTATTCATGTATAGATCTAGTCTTGAAACAAACCATTTGTTTTGTTTTTATGATGTTTCTTTCATTAAAATATCTAAAATTATGCATCACTTATTATCCGAGGATATTTGTTTTTTTCGTCACGAGTTTGTGGAATAGGTAGCTAGGTTTCGCGTACTTAAGTTAACGCTAAACAAAATTCCATTTTGGTATTGCCTAACTGTAAGCAGCAAAGCACTTTATATGCAATGCAACACTTTACTTTAAAGTTTCGCTACTAAGCCCATATGGAGGTATACAAATTTAATCAACAACGAAGCAAGTTTTTAGATGATTTAGAATATATAGAATTGAGGACACCAAAATGTGAATATGTTGTACAACTTGCAAGTGAAGATTTTTTATTCACTAGGATAAAATTCACCCACAGTCAAATTGATAGAGAAACTACAGAGGTAAATTTAACTTTAGTGTACAAGTGTAAATGAATAAACTTTTAAGTGTTTGAAAGAATATTGAAAAACTGTGCATCGAAAAACCTAATCTATATCTATCTGGGTGAATTTTGTTTGCTAAACTATTCAGATAATGAAAGTTGTGACTTTAAAAAAATGCCTGTATGTCGAAACGTTTTTTGTCAGTCAACAGCATGACGGGGAGTTTTAGTTGACTAGCACTTAAAATCAAAGATATATATTCTACATGCCATAGCCTCTTGAACCAATATATTGTCGACAATCGATTTGGAGAATATGTGCAGTAAACTTATGTTGGGTACCAGCCTTATAGGAAACAGTGAAAGGTTCATCAGTTACACAAGGCTGGGAACCAGATTGCTAGGAAACAGAAACAGCAATAAATCTGGTACCCGGCTTAAATAGCAAACAAGACTGGAAACCATATCATGACACTGGTTCAAAAATGATTCAAGACCGTGAACCATACTTTCCTTGGACTGGTTCAAAAACAATGAAGACCGGGAACCATAATAGTCTGACTGGTTCAAAAATGATTCAAGACCGGGAACCATAAAGTTCTACGACTGGTTCTAAAATTATTCGAAACTTGAAACCATGTACGACTGGAACAAAAAGCTACGACATAAGAACATTGAGCAGCATAACAAGCACACGACCCTATCGAGACTACCGTATTATATATTCATACACCGAAATAAAACGTACATAAGCTTAGAACTAGAAAATATAACAACAACTTCCATCTGGTTATAAAAATATAAATTTCCTAGTACACAATTCATTCAGACGCGTAAACAGCCGACTAAAAAACTTCTGTAAATGAACTTAAAAATATTTCATGGTTTAAATCAATGGCATCTTTTTTACTTCACATCCAAAAAAATCCCCATCTCATTCAAGCAAAACAAATAAATAAAATTTCCTGCATGGAATTTTCTTCAACATTTTGACAGCAATATATATAATAGCTAAAGTGAAGCTCTCTTCATTTTTGTCCATTTTTCTTCATTAACATACAAAAATATTTATTGAAAATTTGCCACGATGTCGTTCTTCAACTAATCATTCACGTTTCCCATTTTGTTTATAGCAGTAATAAAGTTTAACAAGCCATACCCATACATGCGTTTTTTAGAATACCTCTGGAATTCATCACTATATAGAATTAATTATCACCATTTTTTTCCCTTCAACTTCTCGGTGTTCCTTGCTATGTGGAATTATTTATCGGCAAATTTTTTAGAGATCACAAATTTAATACCTATATGATCTACTGTACATGCATTTTTACACTAAATGTAATCCATTCTGCTCACACATATTTAACCAATCGCAACATATCTGGGCCAATCACTGATCAGAACATCCTGGTTACCATAGAAACAAACAATGTAGTTGCCATAAGGGCTTAAGATTATCACGAACAAAAAGGAGAGCCACAGTACACTTAACTCGTTAACTATCACAATCTTTTAAACAGAGACTCGATTCATTCACAGTGAAGTTGATAAGATATTATTGCAAATACCCTCATATCCATACAGTCAGACCTCGTTAATTGGAATTCATCGGGTCCGAAATTTTAGTCCGAATAATACATGGTATCGAATAGCCCGTTTCAATTCGACGTTCCTTAGAAGTATTGTATTGACTAACTCAAGTTATATGGACCCCAAGGATTTTCCAGGCATCAACACCAACCAGAGAGCTTGTACCTTATCATTCAGTAGATTTATGCAAGTCTAGTTATAAATCATGCCGACTAAACAAAAATTAACCCCAAGGACTGATCTCATTCCTAAACAAGGGATGACCATTATATATATCGCACAATATTACGCCAACAACGACTTCGAAAAAAAGCTTAAATTAGTTTAAACAGGCAGTACGCATACAACATTTGTGATAAATATATATATATATATCTCTCTAGAGTAAACCGTTTATACTATCACATGATTGTATTAACAATTTGATTTCTTACCAATGTGTAACATTTAAAGCGAGGTTTAAATTTTAACACGTGAGACAGCACTTTCTACTATGGACTGTACCAAATAATTTTATGTATAGAGCAGAAAAAAAACGATTTACCTATAGTCGAAGATTTAAAATGAAATTTTTTATTTTAATTTTACAAGTAAGAATACATTTCTAATAAGCCTCGTGCATGTATCAATCTTAGTACATACCTTTAATTGAAAGGGTCCGTCCGTAATGTTACGTGCAAAAAGCTTCGAAAAATAATATCCTACAATTATGGCATATCTTACACAAATAATTTGAGTCGAATTTGTGAAATCTAGTTTCCATAGCAATAACAAAAACTCAATGTTTCCGCTTTGGTGTCCTAATATTTTAAGTCATGAAAAATAACTATCTTAGCAATTTGTTCAGGTGTCCCAAAAAGTCTTAACACAGGAGTAATTGCGGTATTTTTAAGTATTTCATAACAAACTATTAAACTTCAACGCTAAACATAAAACGGGGTTTGGTAAGGTCGGCAAAGCACAATCAGAAACTAAGAAATACCAGGCACATCTATCAATACATGAAGTATCAAAACACGTTTTACTGTAAATACGGTAGTTTAGTATGTAAGTATGGAGCACTCAGTCCGTGACGGATGAGTACGAATGGAGAAAAAACCCACTAACACGATTGATACATTCTGAAACAGTGACAGACAGGTCATGTATGTATATGTTATTTTATGCTGAATGAGAAACATGAATATAATGCTGTGGAAGGAATTTATTTCAAAATAATCGTTGCCAGTTTCCATAGCAACTTGCAAACAATTTTTTTTTTTTTGGAAAAAAAGTTAATGATGGTCAGTCACCTCCACACGGTTGACTAAATATTGCAAATACGAAGAATTTATCAAATATTGGACACAGTCTACTTCAAGTATCATAGTTTTACCACGAAATAAACAATTGAATAATTAGCGATATTAGTTGAAGTATGATCATTTTGGAAATCTGCTGAGTCAAACATTATCACGTTCTGTTGATTAGTATTGTACGTCCATTGCAGTGTAACAAGTAGACGCAGAACTTCCATGTTGGAAGTTCTGGGTTCAATCCTTGAAATTTAAACAATATCAACAAATACGGCTATTCAAAGAAAATTAAACGTACCATTCTAAAAATAAAACTGACGTGTCAGCAGTATTTCTCAATTCAGCCCCATTAAGAAATTAATCATTTTACGTCGATCATCAGTAACATGCGTTGCCTAGCGGAATACGGAAAAGATGAATTACTCTTCATAATGACATTAATGCATATACACGCGCATGTAAACATAATATATAAATAAATCACTTACATAATCTTAAAATCGAGAAAAAAACTACTAGACAAGAAACCCTTTCACCTTTAGGACAACATTCCATAACATAAAAAGTGATGAAGAAACACGTAAAAAAAATCTACATCATATATGAAGAAACAAAAACACAGGATATAAACAAGGTGACATCAAATGTATAACATAACATGTTTTTACCATACCATTATCAATAAACCTTTAAGATATCTTGTAAAAAGCACATTCTGTAACCAAGTCCTCAGCCTTAGTGATGGTTTGAAGAATTCCCCATTGAACCTGTCTGTCTACCTGATCATATTTACTCAATTTTGCTGTTTCGACCATTTGGCTGGAGTCTATTGTAGTAAAGTTTTGTAACCGAAGCAGAAACAATACTCATGGATGACAAAGCGACTTGGCAATACAGAGTCTGGATCACTTCCACAACTCGTACAAGTTCTAATCTAAGCACATAACTGACCAAATCAGACCACTTTTATATTACAATCTTTTGTCAAAAAGAAAGAAATCAGCCGACTTTTGCGACAATATCAAACCCTCGATATTGTCAACACAATTTTACGCCAGACCAAATCCAGTATGGCTGCAGACAGTATACAGGTAAAATGGCGAATCTTCACTACTTCAGAAAGGACGAAAAACAATAATTTAACTATAAATAAAGTTTGTTACAGTTTACAAATTTGTTAAGGAATTGACATTTAAATTTAATATTCCATACTGTCCCAATAACTGGAGGAAATCTTTCCAATAAGCATATTACAAGATATAAAAATGTTCACGCAGATGTTAATGTGAAGTCAACAGTTTCAACCTAAAAAATCGACTCATAGTCGCTAACAAATCTGTTAAGTTCTAACAAACATTACTTAATACAAAATCTTAGTCATCATACACAAAATATTCAATACACACAATCGATTGTTGACTGCCCATGAACCAAAACCATTCATGTACAATTTGTATATCGAAGATTTGATGTGAAAAACGTCGTAACTCTGTAGTTGTAAAAGAACAAGCTGCAACAGTTTTACGTCAAATTCTTCGACAATAATGACACGCAAGTATCGCCACAGACCGAATGAAATAACATACAAGGATACATCAATGGTTTCGTCGCAGAGAATCGTTTATCGGATTTTTAATCTGTGAAAGAGAACGGTGACATATCAACAAATCTGGCAGTACACATATTCTGTACACTATACACAAGTTAGAAGCATAAACACAGAACATGTTCAAATGTACAATCAAAAAAGCAACAGTGCATTTTCTCTTCAATGCAATGACAAATAAGGGTGAAAAAGATATCCAAGTATTTATATATATATATGTATATATATATATAAACAACACAATTCAATAAACATTATTTTCGCGTCTGGAAATTTACATCAAAACAATTTTTATCTGAGAGTAGACACTACAGCAATCGAGTCATCAGCTGCGTGAAATTCACATCTGTAACTGGACTCTCTTTTACCAGTTTCCGTAGCAATAGGAAGGAATTTAATCGCCATATTTTTAAATACGGAGCGGAATTGTTTGACAGATGAGAAAATAAGATACAGAATACTAAAGCTGCCATCATGACTCGACATGTTATATGTTTCAATGAATTACACCTAAATCAGTCTTGTCACCGTGGTAACTGATAGGACATTGAAATTTCGCAACCATGGCAGGCCTTATTCTGTCCATTTTGGGAAAAGGACCCCAGATAAAACATGCCAATTTGGGAAGACATTTAATTGCTTTTGACTCCAATTTTGGGATTTTTCATAGTTAAAAGAACGGACTTATCTTATCCAAATACATTTTTACGATACTTATTTCGCGTCTCACCCGTAATGTATACGGTCACTCGGGTAATTTTTGGTAGGTACTTCTGATTGTGAATTTTTTTCTCCGATTGTGACAAAAACGTAGATTTGATTTTGGGACTGGGTCCGATAGTCGATCCCCTGGGAATTATAGAAAAAGACCTGTATGGTTACATAATGGAATATATCCAGTTTCGGCATCCATTCAATATGATTACATACACAAAAACATGTACGATATCATAATCTACAAAGGCAGTAGGACAGTACAGAGTTACCATGCTCAATGATAAACATTTACGTCGTGTAGAACTCCAATATGCGTGAAAGACTCATTAACAACATGTTTTTTATCACAAAAAAGCAACATTTGTACTTAATCTTCACCAAACAGCTGGTACCTGGCTTGACATATACGACAGATAAGCTGGAAACCAGCCAGATCACACACACCAGCCAATCAGAGGTAGTTGGTGACTATTTTAATATAACTCAAGCTTGGGAATTAACGCGGGCAGTCATACACCGACAACCTTAATTACGTTCGATAATAATTAATTTCAAACAATTAAAAAATCGTTTTTCGCTAAAACCGAGTTCCACATTTAAGACCAATATATATTAATTTCCTAAATAAGCCAAGAAGAATTTAAAGTGCAATACAGTCTGTAACAAGGAAGCATGCTTTTTTTTACAGAGAGTGAAAAAATATACACAGATACTTCTTGTCAAATGTATGAAAATGCAAAAAGCTGGAATTATAAAACAGAATCCAAACACAGGAAAAACATTTCATTGCCACATTAATAACATTGAACAGGAAAAAGGAAAATTGAACTCAGAATGGTTATATGATTGTAGCCTAATAACGTGACATCCACAGGACGCTCCCCCAAGACGTGTAGCTGCAACGTACTTAAGCATGAATTTTAAACCAGCTCCAAACGTCGTTTTCTCAGTCTATTAACAATAGCACGAAAACTAAGTTTGGGCAGTTTTGACATATACATCATATCGACCAAGTACATGCATGAATTAGCAGCCAACAACAGCCAGCCAACGCACAAGTAACTGTGATAACAATCCTCATCTCAGTACTGTATAACTTTCCGATGCATTCAAACTTCTCACAAAAATTTTCTGATCAGACAAAATACAATTTGATTGCAATAATGTCCAGCAGAATGAAATACCATAAAACCGGCGTCTCGATCATGTTGAGAAATCAACTTTCACACTTCCTGAATCCGCATATCCGAGTCTCATTAATATATGAAGTACACATAACTGTTACGAGTTTTTGCAGGATTCATCAAACTATCATAGGACTCACAATCGTTCCATATCCTTTTTTAAGAAATGCTGATATGTCCAAACATAAAATGCAAATAAATTCCGCTTATTTTATCTCATATCCGTTTACAGACACAATCGATCCGACCTGTCATTTACTAGCCGCCGGCGCCGTACGGGGTCCATCTCGTTCCCGAAGCGGAGGTGGTCCATCACGGTCTCTTCGGTCAGTTCGGCGACCCGAATCACGATCATTAAAACGACGTTCACGGTTCTCCTTAGCTCGTCGGTTCATTCTTTGCTCACGTGGTTCATCACGTCGGAAGTCATTTTCTTTCCGGAAATCCCTGTCATCACGTCGGGTTTCACTTTCATTTTCTCGACTGTCTTTACGCGAGAAATCTTTACACGAACCACGAGCACCAGGTTTTGAGCTCGACTGTGTCGGATGCTGACCCTGTTCTTTTAATGCTCGGTTTGGCGTTTGGGACGATTCGGCATCTTCGGTTTCCGACTCATCAGATCGGTCTACTACCGAATTTGCCGAGACTTCAGCGACTTTAGTCTTCTGAACCATTTGAGCGTAGGAAAGTTTGACTGAGTTGGCAGATAATGAGGCAGTTTTGTCGTCCTGAAATCATAGAAACATTCCACATTAAATCACATATATGACCATTGTCCAGCTATTACCATAGGAAGTTAACAAGGTTGAAAAATAACGAAGTCTTAATATGCAGTTATTAAAAATGCCGCCCTGCGTTCAGTTAAGGATTTTGCGGCCAACATTTCGTAATGTTTGCAATTTGGTTCCCTGTGTGCAGTGAAGGCAATACAGTGGGTCAGGGATACAAAACGGAACAGTTTCTAACAGTTGCACTTGTTTGCCGTAACTGAACGCAGGGCTGCTCTCCAAAATATTTTACTGGCAACGATGAGGAATTTTTTTAGTCTTTATCAAGTGAAATATTGACCAACAATGACTTACTGGTTTCTTATGAAAATTGCCCTACCAACTATGTATGGTCAGGAGACAGCAAACACTGAGTTTTTATAAAATGGCCTTAGTTCCTCGATGTTAGCAGAATTCCTGGTTTTGTGGTAAATTCACACATAATTACACAGTACAAAGGTAAATTGTTCATTGATAGAAGCAACACAGGTCGTTTTTAACCCTTTACTCCATCGACCTACTATATCCATTGAATTTTTTTCAAGAATGTTATTTTAAATATGTTAATTTTTCAATTTCAATGGTTTCATCAACATTGATCTAAAAAATACAGGTTTATTCAGTTCGAAAATGATAAATAAAACAACAACATACTGTTAGTGTTATTGACTGTTGTGATGATGATTCACTAGTCGTAGGTCTCGTGTCAGGCACATTTTGAACCGTTCTTGTAGATATTCTGAAAGGCAAGAAAACACACATAAAGTAACCGTGACAGCCGTAAACATTTTCTACAAAAACACACATAAGTAACCGTGACAGCCGTCAACATTCTCTACAAAAACACACATTAAGTAACGGTGACAGCCTTTCTACAACTCGTTTCCTCCAAACGGAAGAAAGTTGAAATATGTACAATAATTTTTGTTGGGGTTATTTTTGGCCTAAACGACAACACAGAATCAAGACACATCAATCTTAGAAAACAACAAAACATCATTGAAGATGGTCGACTAAACAAGAAAATTAAAGATTTTTTTTTTTCTACAAGTTTGTTTAAATTTAGCAGACATCTTACTATGAAAAGCATTGCAAATATGAAAGCAGTTTGAGCATTTAGCCACTAGCATGATGTTTGTACAAGAACAATAAACTTCTGTTACGACACCACAGCTATAGAAAGATAGAATAAGCAGAATATATTCCAAACAAATGTGCCATGTAATTGGAAATTTCATTTATCACTTGCAAAACTTCAAAATCAAACAGAACGGGTGATATTTAGGGGAAAATAAATTCAATATCATAACATCTCGGCAATTTCCTAAACATCGAGACATCGAAGGTACCTGTATAATACAACTAAAATCTTGATAGGTGATGCAGTTTTCCTATAATATATCTGATCAGCGAAACAAAACACAGCATTAGAAAGTTAAGTCTGCCTCGTATTCCTAATACAGTCAAACATGTGTTAAAGACCACCTGCGAACAAAGACCACTATTGCAAAACCTGTCTGCAAAGACCACCAATTTTATCTCCCATCAGACCATTTTCAATGATATTTAATCTGTTAATAGAGACCACATGTAAACAAAGACCACATTTTGCTGTTCCCATGGGTGGTCTTTACAGACAGGTTTGACTGTATTAATAAAAAATAGCTGTCATACTTTCCACAGAGACTACATGTACTTTTCAGCAGCCATTTTAGAACTACTTTCGCCATCGTTACTTCTGAGGTCTATTTTAAAAAAAAAGCTACAGTGATCTGACAATATTGAAGAGTATAAACAAGGGAGGTAACTACTTACTTTACTGAAGGAGAGACACTGGAGGGTTGTACAGTTGGCGTCACCTTGGTTACCGACGTCGTCACCGCTGTCGTCACCGACTGATGTGAACTCATAATAGGAACTGGGTCCACCTCTTTACTCGACGTCACACTCGGTACTGCTGTCGTAACTGTTGTAGTTGCCGTGGAAACAGCAGATACGCAACTAACTGGTTTTGTTACTTCTTTCACGAGAGGTTTGGCTGTGCCTTTCACCACATCAGACAATTTGCTTTCAAATACTTCCCCAGAGGAGGCATTCTTCTGTACAATAAAGGAAACCAGATGGAATTAAGAATTATAACACAACACGACCGCTGACTATCGCACAATACGCCCGGACAAGACCTATTTTAGGTAATTTCTATAATTCAAAGGTTGTGACTTGAGCGATATGGCTGGTTATCGAACTTGTCCGAGATATTATGCCCATACACATTCTGACCAAATTTGGTTACGATTGGACAAATGCTTCGAAAGTTATTGATCGGATAACTTCCTGGACGCCTCAGGCCTCCCATTCCAGACATATACAAATGAAGGAAGCACATTGTTCCATGTGAAGATTTCACACACAAAGGTCGTGGGTTTGAATATAGCAAAAATAAAAATAAGTTTCCAGCCAACCGCTGATATCATTATGCCATATTACCGAAACCACACAAACATTTTATTTGGCTTAATCATTGCAACACCTGCGTCTTCCAATAAACACCTAATCTGCAGAATATACACAAGAAAGCAGTCATTGATAGTGATTGAAGTAAATTATAAAACAATAGGAACTTGTTTCACAATTGAAGTGAAATAGCAGAATAAAACTTCAAATGAGCTTGTTCAATGACAAAACCTGTGTTCATGACAAAAAAAATCATTTTCAGGTCTTTACAAATTTTAACAGATACTTTTTTATAGATTCATTTAATACCATTATTGGACGGCTACTATTCTTTTTATAGCGATTCCAAATAAGAACAAAACGCAAAAGTAAACCACCAATTTTTTTTTTTAATGATGTTCTAAAATTCTTAATATTTTTTCTATTTCTCAAAATATAATGGATTTTTTTTTCCACCTGACTTGTAAACATTTTGAAGTTCATTTAATTCTTAATAATTAAGCAAGTTAACACACTTCCAAAAAGTTGTGACATCGGAACTTTCATCGAGAAATACTCAACGACATACCCACAAGTCACTAATACAGGTTTTATCATAGAAGTGTCCATATTTTCTACATTTATTTGCAATGAATATAAGATTTATTTCCTTCGCTTACCGCTGACCCCGGAAGGGGAGGGAAACTCGTCGGCTCGTAATCAAATTTGTCTATGGATGCTGGACGATGCTGGCCAACCACCGAGCCTTCCCGCTGAGACGACTGGGAAGAATTTGACCGCTGTAAAATAAATGATAAACAATTTGCATTGGCGACTAATAACTTACTGGTACATAAACACCCGCAAATTTCAGGAATGGCAAAGAAATACACGGAAAAGGGGCCTAGTCTAAAAATAGCACTACAAAACATCCCCGTTATTAAAACAATTCTGAAACTGAATTTCCTGCTGTGTCACGGAAATATGGTCATCACACTGTTAGCTCTTTCCGTAAACTTTCTTATCTGATTTACAATGATCTCAACATTTGAAAATGATGTCAAAAATATGGAAATCGGCTGTTAGCTGGAAAATTCTCATCCATGAATTGTTTATTAAAGATGGAAGGAATCAACAATTAAATTTAAAACAATAAATGGAAATATTCACAGTAAATTTCCCAATCAAGATCAGTCCATAATCATGTGCGTTGAATATACTTTAGATTGAACGGAAGCCCCTAGACAAGATATAAAGGAGGACATACTGACTGACACTATGAGATATCTCAAAAGGAGGACCTGGCCGTCAAATTGTTCATGTAAAGACATAGATGCAGGAGAGTTTTGTCCTGGGGCAATATTACAGAAACATCTTAAGTAAAATCTTATCCTTAAAATTACATTTTCCTATACTGGTTTATCGAGCATACAGGCTATATATGCTCAAATCAAGAGTGATAAATGAATACTATTACATGTAATATGTTGTTGCCATTACCATTAAAAAGCCGAACAGTTTTAATATGGTTTTGGAATAACATCTATTTGAAGTTTGAACTTAAGTGAAAATATTTAAGATGTATCTGGCTCATCTGAACCTAAAAAAAGTTAATGGGCTTCATCCAGTAGTGTTGTTACCTAGTCTAAAACATCATTAATACGAGCCATTGCCATGTATAACCGTTTAAAACAATCTTGATTAATCATATAAGAGACAAAACTAGTAAAAAACACCCGCTTGTTAAAAAAGTTTTTTTTAATTTTATGAAAATACTGACGTCTTTTTAGACAAATGCAGAGAAATACATACTACATGTATTCTGTGAAAATGCAAACTTATTGAAGTTTTAACTAGATAAAGTATATTTTTCATGATTGTTTAAATAAACAAATGAACAAAAAATGAGCATTACAGTCAAACCTGTCTGTAAAGACCACCCATGGGAACAGCAAAATGTGGTCTTTGTTTACAGGTGGTCTCTATTAACAGATTAAATATCATTGAACATGGTCTGATGGGAGATAAAATTGGTGGTCTTTGCAAAAATTGGTGGTGTTTGCAGACAGGTTTTGCAATAGTGGTCTTTGTTCGCAGGTGGTCTTTAACACAGGTTTGACTGTATATATCTTTAAGATGCTTCTGTAATACGGGTGGGCCCTGGTATACTAGTTGTATTGTAACAATATTCCACTTACATTTAGTCTAGCACCATCATCTTCCCTCCTGCGCCGTCCTTTATAGCTTTTGTTGCTGTAAAAAGTATACACAAAATACACAATTTCATCCTTTTTGTCTCAAACAACAAATGTTTCTAGGAGCTTTTTTTTGTAGCAGTGAAAAACATAATCGTAAATATAACTAAGAATGGCATGGATCTGGCAAGTTTCGAAAGGAACTGAGCTCAAATGGATATCTTAACCTACTACATAAGTTTGGTCAACATCAGATAATAAACTGAAGGTGCTGCAGTGTTCAAGAGAGAGAATAAGTAGCTACTGGGAACGCCACATACATAAGACAGTGCCGTGACAATTTCAAGGGCCATAATCCAGTCTTTGGCCAGTTGAGCTAAAAATTTATCATACACTTTGGCTCAAAATTCCCCTTTTCATTTTTTAAGGATGCCAAATTCCCTAATATGTTGGTACAAGTATCAAGTGCCCTGTTAACTAAACCCCTTCAAACTACCCGGAAGACAGACATAAAACATTACCTTGCATATCTTTGTGATAGTTCTGGTGCTTGCGAATGTCTGTTGTTCACCAATGCACCATTGCTGCTACTGTTGGCGTTATTGTTACCATCTATATGTTGCTGATGTTGGGGCTGCTGATGACCCTAAAATACACGTTTCCATAGTAACGATACTTGTTTATTTACAGCACAAGGAATATAAAACAGGTAAACATCGGTGAAAAGTAAAAATTTGTACTTGCTCAAAGAATTTTTTTTTTTTTATAAATATTGTAACAGAGTAACACAGCATTTTCTTCTCTTCTAAGACGACTTTATGGTGGTTTCAAACAATCCAAATTATATTTCATTTTACTACAAGACATTCTGTTAGTTTGATATTTACATGCTTCTAAACCGAAAGTAGCTTATTTTAGTCATCAAAACGAAAGTAGGGACTTAGACATTTCGAGATAATAATTTTTTTTGAGATAATAATTTTTTTTGATAACAAACGGGGAATGAAATTAGGTTTAAGTACATCAGATACGTTTTTCATACATACGTTCATGTCAGAAATTGTCACATTCAACTATACATGCCTCGAGTTCTTTAGTGCCAGCCAAGTTTCATAGAAGGAAGTCAGGAGTTAAATGACTTATTTATTGCAAATAATGTGAAATTTAGTGAAATAAAACATATTTTCGTCGGGAAGAAAGTCATTCTTTACCAATTATGTAAAATGTACTGTTATAGCAACAAATCAACTTCTCTAGGGCAACACCTGTTGAGATGCCATATTTTGGCCTCTGTCATGTTGTTGCCCCGTTGAGGTGTAACAGTAAACTCTTACTTCACGAAAAAAAATCAACCGACTGAGCCAATTAGGTGGACTATAAATGAGAAATTTGCAAGGATCACGAAATCACGCAAAAGTTTACCTGGTGGTGGGGTGTCGGCCCTTGATGGTGGTGATGCGGGTGTGACATTGGCGCCGAATGCGAGTGGTTACCATGGTGAATTGAATGGCTATGGTTGCCATGACTACCATGTACAGAACCAAGGCCGTCACCACGGCGACCCTGATAGACTGGTGCATGATTTGAGATCGGTTGACTGGTTTTGTGCATGTTACTATTAGCAGCATTCATCTGTCTTTCCTGTTGCTGGTGCTGAAGACGTGGCGGTAACGAGTCGTTAGAATTGATCCTGTCACGACCTAGCGGCTGACCACCACCGCCTGGTTTTTGATTTCTGAAATACGAACAATATGTTAATATATACTCAGTACAATTAAAAACGCACATTTTTGTACCTGTGATATGTCTTTGAAATGTCATTTTAGTGTGTTAATAAACTCATTTTGATATGAAAATACTTAAAAAAAGAAGATACAGTTGGACCTCGTTTTTACGGCAACCTTTTATCCGAATACTCGGTATTATCCGAAATAAATATCCGGTCCCAATGTATCTTATGCATGTCGCATAGAAATGGCCTATTTTCGAAACCATGTATTATTCCAAATAAAATGTCAGACCCCATGATTTTTAGGTGGTCTTATTCGTGAGGCGGTCTTTTAGTGAGATTTTACTGTAAAATAAATAAGCTTTAGGAGAACTGACACAAGAACCGGTTGATGCCAGACCGATGTAGTTAACATCGCATATACACTGCCATCCAAAATTCTTTACACATGAATATTTTGAATTTCATTACTTTTTTTTATGCAGAATTTCAAATAAGACATGTATGACCATGAAGTAAAATTATTCATCCAACTTCTGTGATGGATAGTTAAGAATTAATAATCTGCACATCTCAGCAGCAGCTTCAATCGGCCATCATCCAAAACCAACATTTGTATGTGTAAATGATCTGACACAAAAAATATAATAATTTTTGCTGTGTCAAAAAGCATTTTCAATTTATTGCGTTTGACACAAATATGAAAATACATTAACTGCAATGGGAATTGTCGAAGTGTACACAAACTTTTGGAGGGCAGTGTATATAAAACGAGGGAAAGTATCACAGACACAAAAACCAGATATTGGACGGAAAGTGACACCATAGACGGGCTTTATAACCCTGACTTTATCCATACAGACATTATTTACAGACAGGCGGTATAAACCACAATCATTAAATAGGAGACTTAATGTCTGTTATTTATCTCTGTGACTCAAATTTCTAATTTCAAAGTTCTTGCTCCCTATAAGAAATATCTTACATCATTAAATCTGATAGCTTTACCTTGAAGTCATTTCTTATATAAAAAAAATACATTTCTAAGACCGAACAACACAACATAAGCTGAAATAAGTATATCTAGCAAATTACTTCACTAAAATGCCAACTCAGCAGTTAAACATTTCTCAGAAATAATTAAGTGGTTAGGCAATTATACGCTGACATTTTACGATTGATAAAAACCTACAGGATTCTAATATCAACTGAAATAAACAGTCGTGGAATTACGGTAACGTTTTCACGAACACAAACAGGGTTTATTTTCAGCTGTTTTTATAGCTGTTATTCGGCTATATTTCACAATGACAGATATTATATTTTTCCCAATTTGAAAGTAAAAATTCCCTAAAAATCTGGAAAAAAAATCTGGTTATATATAATATCTGGGGAAAATACTAATTTCATAGGGGGATGGTTAGCATAGAAGACCCCTAGGTATGGCTAAACATGTGTCCTGCATATAACAAACACCAATTACAATGTCAGACTTTGCCACATAAATCAGTACTCACCTGGTATAATTGTTATTTCTATTGACACTGGTGAACATATTTCTACTGTTGTTAGACACCTGTGCGTTCACTTTTACATTGGTTGCTTGATATCCGTTCATAGCTAACACCTGAAATATATTAGCATAAACTACATGCGCTGCTAAAACACATTCATGGTTGTCACAGAACATTGACAATTTTATCAGTAAATAGAAATTGCCAGCTACTCTCCAGATCTGAATGTCACCGAGAATTTGTGGAGCATTCTGGACAGAAGAGGGTATAAAGATCCCCTCCCATCACTATGACTCTGTAACAACGTCATTTAAAATCCCCCCTCTCTGTACTATGACTGTAACAGCGTCATTTAAAATCCCCCTCTCTGTACTATGACTCTGTAACAGCGTCATTTAAAATCGCCCTCTCTGTACTATGACTCTGTAACAGCGTCATTTAAAATCCCCCTCTCTGTAATATGACTCTGTAACAGCGTCATTTAAAATCCCCCTCTCTGTAATATGACTGTAACAGCGTCATTTAAAATCCCCCTCTCTGTACTATGACTCTGTTACGACGTCGTTTACAACCCCCCTCTCTGTACTATGACTCTGTTACGACGTCGTTTACAACCCCCCTCTCTGTACTATGACTCTGTTACGACGTCCTTTACAACCCCCCTCTCCGTACTATGACTCTGTTACGACATCCTTTACAACCCCCCTCTCTGTACTATGACTCTGTTACGACATCCTTTACAACCCCCTCTCTGTACTATGACTCTGTTACAACGTCCTTTACAACCCCCCTCCCTGTACTATGACTCTGTTACGATGTCCTTTACAACCCCCCCTCCCTGTACTATGACTGTTACGACGTCGTTTAAAACCCCCCTCTCTGTACTATGAATCTGTTACAACGTCGTTTAAAACCCCCCTCTCTGTACTATGACTCTGTTACGACATCGTTTAAAACCCCCCTCTCTGTACTATGAATCTGTTACAACGTCGTTTAAAACCCCCCTCTCTGTACTATGACTCTGTTACGACGTCGTTTAAAATCCCCCTCTCTGTACTATGACTCTGTTACGACGTCGTTTAAAATCCCCCTCCCTGTACTATGACTCTGTTACGACGTCATTTAAAATCCCCCTCTCTGTACTATGACTCTGTTACGACGTCGTTTAAAATCCCCCTCTCTGAACTATGACTCTGTAACAACGTCGTTTAAAATCCCCCTCTCTGAACTATGACTCTGTAACGACGTCGTTTAAAATCCCCCTCCCTGAACTATGACTGTTACGACGTCGTTTAAAATCCCCCTCTCTGTACTATGACTCTGTAACGACGTCGTTTAAAATCCCCCTCTCTGTACTATGACTCTGTTACGACGTCGTTTAAAATCCCCCTCTCTGAACTATGACTCTGTTACAACCTTTTTCTAGATCATGCTTGAAGTAACATTTCTCCAAAGCATCTTGTTTCCTATCTTCATTCAATGCTACATTGGTTAAAAATTGTCGGGGATACTGATATATACAAAATGTTGTCACAATGTGTTGAGTTGTTGATTCTTTATAAGCCTTTTAAAAAATGAAACAAACTTTCTCCACAACCCGTATATAACTGATGTACTGAACATAAACACAGCGAAACCCTCTAGAAAACAATACATACACTTACCATACTGGGATCTAACATAGTAGTAGGGTTTGGCCACGCCTGCAATAACTGACTGGTTGGTGGTGGATAAAATGGAATTGCCTACAAAAGAGGAGATAATATTATCAGCTGAAACAGTAGAACTAGACGATTCCAGTTTATATGTAACTGCCCTCCCCCAAACTCGGGCACATTTGACCTTTGCAAACTCAGACACAATGGCACACGTACATCTTAGTGCCAAGTTTAGAATGGTAGATATATGGTTAATATTCTGACATCTAAGCTAGTGTAAATTTAAGGGGCAAGTACATTTTTCGTTCTTCAATGAAGTTCATTTTTATATACTTATATATGTTTTACTATAATTTTACTCATTTCAGCAATTTGCAAACATTTCTGTTAGCGAAAAATCCAAAATGCATTTCGCTGATTCGCAAATTTTTGGACTCGATAAAATTGTCCAGTATTTAAAACGAACTAAAGCCGGCAAACTCAAAAACGCAAGGGAGTGACATGTAAAATCATTTACCTGTTGCCCGTTTAGATACTGAGACACATTAGGGGTCAGCGTAAATGGTAGTGTCGGGGTAAACTGGGGTTGCGGGGCCGATGATGTCACAACTTCCGGTTGTATCTGTGGAGTGACTTGCGGTTGTTGATATCGTTTGTTGATATAACCGTTCCGTGGTTGATATGTACGTATCAGTGGCTTAGCCTTTATTCTTGCCTAGAAACACAAACATGGAACATTTACAAGTTTATAGGAGTTACAAGATCACCGAGTAGTGTGAGTGAATGGTCTTTATTGTGTATGTAAAGCTTATGTCAAATAATGTGCATAGGAGAAGGTGTCTACAGCAAATATAGTGCTTTCACGCTTTGATGCCACACTTTACATTGGTCACATGATACAACATTGTACACAGGTCACATGATACCATCCTGTACACAGGTCACATGATACCACCCTGTACACAAGTCACATGATACAACATTGTACACAGGTCACAAGATACCACCCTCTACACAAGTCACATGATACAACATTGTGCACACATCACATGATACCACCCTGTACACAGGTCACATGATACAACATTGTACACAGGTCACATGATACCATCCTGTAAACAGGTCACATGATACTACACTGTACACAGGTCACATGATACCACCCTGTACACAGGTCACATGATACCACCCTGTACACAGGTCACATGATACCACATCCAGCCACAAGAATGTAGGCAAGTCAGTAACTGTTGATGGTACCTTTTTGGGATCTTCAGTCAATGATAAAATTTTCAAAATAACCAAAATGGCAGACAGTTAATATGATATAATTATAATACAGGCATGAGAATGCAAATTTTCAAAATCAGCTGAAAATTCGGCAAGGGTTCCAGGGAGCCGCAGAAGCGCCTGGCTTTTAAGCATCTAAGATGGCTTAACTTGTCTCAAAAAACGGCCATGGCAAGTGTCAAATCCGCAAACATTCTCATGCTCGATGATAATACAAAAAGAATATAAATGTTACCATTATTGGATTGCCAAGAAATGTTTTTATTTCCTCTCGTAAATACTGATAAGCCCGTTGAGCATCTGCGTCCGAGTCGAATGTCACATACCAATTGCTGTTGTGAGCAAATTCACAACTCACAAACTTCGGGCAATTAGCACCCATAAACAAAGCCTGTACATCCTGGAAAATAAAACAAATCAAGAAATTTATTTCTTTTAAACAACTAAGTTATTAAACAGGGGGAAAGAATTCTCATTGGCAAGAGGAAAACTTAACCCAGAATGCTTAAAAAAAGTTACCAGTCTTTGCACATATCCAACCAAATCAGACAACTGTTACCTAAGGCCTAAACAAAATTATTGTTTGCTTCCAATGACATTGAGAAAAAAAAATAGGGTAGGTAGGTAGGCTAATCAATTTTTTTTTTTTTACCAAACACTAGTTTGTGTCAAACACAAAAGTTCATATTACTAATCTTTCATTTACTGGACAGATATCTCCTTCGAATCTGATACGTAAGTCTACGCCAAATTTTACCTTCGATAGATATATATATTTATTTTTTTTGCCAAAAATGTTTAGGGTCAGCGGATAAAATTGGGTCGGTCGGGTCACCGGAAACAAGATTTTTTTTTGGGCCTAATGGTATAAAAGTAGCCAGATGATGAAGCCCAAGTGACCGGGTAATTTTACCGGCTCCCAGGTCTTATTGACACCCCTGTAAAAGACAACTTCCAAATTTTGACCAACTCATTAATCATGTTTTATTGTGGACCGGTTTTAAGTATTTCTTCCAATTTTAACTTGATAATCAGACTACACGTCAACTAAGACCATCTTTCCCTGACACAGAAATCTTGAGTTTGTGACTCCCTTTTCCTTTAAGGACCTCTCATTTTCAACTTAATGTGCATCCCTGGGACCCCTAAAATATAAACTGCATATCTGGGACCCAACAAATTTACTATGGACCCCAATTTGTGAAACAAGAGGGTCCAAGGAGCCCTAGACACGAGGGTTTAAGGACCCCTAGCTGAAAAATCCTGAGGAAAACCCTGCTTATTATGGAGAGTTCATTGAACGAGCTTTACCTGTACAGGTGTTGAATCTGGAATCTCTCGTAATATCACAATACATCGGTTATGATTTGGACGAACTTTTTCACCTTTTTCATCGACTTGAACAAATGTTGACTCTGAAACAAGAATTATAAACATGACAACATATTTTTTTTTAATTTGTAACAAACTTAAAAGGTACATTGTCCTATTTTTTGGACAAAATATCGTTAGTGATAAATAGGAGAAAATTGGTGGTAATTTACTTCATACAAAATGTACTCTACAACACTGCATTGTCACTTTTCTTACATGTTTACCATAACCACATATTCAATCGTCTGATACCAGTATTTTCTATCCTGACCTACGCGCCCAGGTCGCGACAGCATAGGAAATACCTGTATCTGATTGGTGTTTTGCAGTTCCAGGAATTTTTTAAAGAAAAGTTACAATGCAATGTTTTAGAGTATGTCTGTGGTGGGAAGGCATTAACATGCCATTTTGTCAAAATTATAATGTGGCATATTTTGACAGACTATCAGACTATCTACCTTTAAGCCTACTCACAAGTCAAAAAGAGCCTTTTCAATTGGGTGAATAGGCTCGATAAATCGCAAATTTGGGGAAATAAGGTAATGGCCGTTTTGCTTAGAAAAATAACTTTTCAGTTGTGGCTGGTATTTGTTATAATTTTATGTATGAGGTGATGTAAAAGCAAAGATTCTTTTATAAAAGGTTAAATACACAAAAATCTGACTTAATAAAAAGAATTCAGTCAGAGGGAGAAAACAGACCAAAGAATTGGGAAAAATTATGATATTTTTTGGAGAAAATGGATTCTTTTTTGATAAGGGGAAACAGGTAGTAAAATTAACAAAAATCGCTCATTGAAAATGGTAAAATATGTTGCGACTAGTCTATTCATGCCCCAGCCCCGTATCAATGCCATACTCACCTCTTAACTGTTCAACGATAAGTTGTATGTCAGTGGTGAGACGTTGTATCTGATCGAGGTTAGCAACGGTTGCTATGGGAACGTACTGGTCAGCGTCCATCTGAGACATCAAGTATGAGTCATTCGACAAATTCTCCCTAGAATAACAAATACATTCTTTCATTAAAAAAAAATTGTAATAAATATGAAGTGAATACAATAATATCACGTAGAGTACATCGTGTTACTGATGCCATCATATTCCGTAGTTGTTTTCTGGCGGTACAGTTTTCATGCCGGAACAAATCCGAGAAATGGTGCGGTAAAACTATCAATATTTGTAATAACCCACTTTCCTCTAGCCATTGACTAGTAAAATTGTGTTTGAGCAAGTTAAATTTTCCATACATCTGCTTTCGTCAGATTCCAACTTGTAACCTTCAGAGAACAAGTCAGATGCCCTAAACTCGACCAATATGCCTCTCATACGAGATGAAGTTTTTTTTATAGTGTGGTTTGTTAAACTAATGACATTACCCACATACAGCATTTATCAGACTTTTTCGGCCCAGCCGTACTTACATGGTTTTGCTTTTTGCATATCAGTGTTGTGTACACCAATCAAATCTTACGTTAACCACCAAGGCAATTTCTCTTCAACCGAACAACGTTTGTAACATTGACGCAGATTGGTTAACCTTTCAATAAAGGGTACGTTACCTTACCGAAATCCATTTTGGATCTGGAGTGACCAGCAATAGTAACATCTCAGCAATTTTTTATGCTGCACAACCAATCTTAACCTTCAACTTGCGCCGATCATCGTTTTTAAAGATATACAGTCAAACCTGTGTTAAAGACCACCTGCGAACAAAGACCACTATTGCAAAACCTGTCTGCAAAGACCACCAATTTTATCTCCCATCAGACCATTTTCAATGATATTTAATCTGTTAATAGAGACCACCTGTAAACAAAGACCACATTTTGCTGTTCCAATGGGTGGTCTTTACTGACATGTTTGACTGTATCTTGTTTTCCTATCACCTATATACAGTTATATTTTGAACAGTACAACTAACCTTGAAAAGTACGATTCCAGTTGATTTTTCAGCACCGATCTCAGCTGAGTGTCTGGCATTGAACCATCAGCTACATCCCCATCTGAAAATATAGGCAGTCTCATGGTAACAAACAGAAATAAAAATCCCTTAGTATCAGCCCGAATATATTTTGTTCGGAAGAATTACTGCGACAAACTAGCCGGATCCAGCTCAACTCTATTAGCGTGATTTCACAGCCGACTTATGTTGCTGAATTTAGTTCAGACTTGTCACGACTAGTGTTAATTTCGAGATATGCTGCGATTATGTACGATTGCCTACGTAATTGCTGTGTACTATATTCATGAATAAAGGTCATAATCAGGATTATGTGCACAGACTGCTGAAAACAAAAAATATAATCAACCCACGTCTGTAATACATTTTTGTAGCTACATACTTGTGACTTTTACAATCTTTACAAATTAGTGTTTTGCAAAAACATAAAAAGAAAACTTAATAAAATATAGCCATTTGGAAATTTTAATGCCTGAATTTTGCATTTGGAATACCTCCGTTTTTCATAATATATAGCAAAAAGGACGGGCTCTGAAATTAGGCAAAACCTGCGTACCTGTTACGCTACCGTTCTCGCTGCTATACTGGATACCCGACATCGGTACGTTCACTTCGCTAAAGGTAGAAGGCTGGACCATCGGTTCCACGCTGAACCCGTTACCAGCATTGTCCAGTATTAAACTACCCACGTTATTGTCCAGCTTCATTGTGGATATGTTGGCATTATTCTCACTGTGTATAAAAATATAATGATTAGTTACAGTCGGTAGATTGAGCTAAGGTTTACCAAGATGAGAGGTGAATCCCCCAGCGAAGGTTTGGACACTTGGCTGATCGTGTCAGTGGTCTGCATTGATACTGCATTCCAAAACAATCATATGGTCAATGTAAATTGAAAGGCCAAACAATAGTTAAATGACTTAAATGAGTCTAGGCCAACAAAATGTGTATTTTCAGTCCCTGGAATGAATTTAGGCCAATAAAATGTGTGTTTTCAGTCCGTGGAATGAATTTAGGCCAACAAAATGTGTGTTTTCAGTCCGTGGAATGAATTTAGGCCAACAAAATGTGTGTTTTCAGTCCCTGGATTGAATTTAGGCCAACAAAATGAGTTATTTCAGCTTCTCAATAGGCCAATGAAGTGAGAAATTAGTAAATTTGGTCTTTCAATCAAAGGCAAAATGAGTAAGTTCGGTCCCTTGATTAAATTAGGCCAATGCAAAACTGACTGTTTTCTCTCTCTTAAGTGAATAAGGCCAATAACATGAGTGATTTGTTTCTCAATAGACCTAAGGCCAATAACATGAGTGATTTGTTTCTCAATAGACCTAAGGCCAATAACACGAGTGATTTGTTTCTCAATAGACCTAAGGCCAATAAAATAGGTATAGACCACTAAATGTATATCACTACTAACCCCGTATCTCAATTTTTCAGTATGAATAATAAATATTATAGTAAAAACTTTATCCAATATACAAATAAAATGACAATCATCATACCTTCGTTATTTTAGGGGTGTCAATAAGAGCCGGTAACATTACCTGGTAACTTAAGCATCATCACCCGGCTACTTTTCTTATCTGAATGATTATAATTAAGGGGAATACCCCTCAGATCCCGACTTCTTTGGGTGATTTTCCTGCTACTTCAAGAGTTAGTGACACCCCTGCATATTGATGTTTTTCGTAAATTATTTATAGATAGTCGCTATGGCGATGTGACAGGTTATCGCGACCTAATTTACTTACTTTAAATTGTCTGTATATGTGGTATATTCTTGATGGAATGGTGAGTCAGAAGTCGGGGAGAATACTCCGGTGTCAGTTTTATCTACGCTGGTATCACCATTGACAAACGAACAGTCCGAAACTGAAAATACAACAATGTGATGTAAGTATTTGCAAGAAACACTGGCATAGTTTAAACTTAACATACTCCATTCCTTTTATAACACAACTAAAAATTGTCTGCACCAGCACCGTGACAGTATAAAGAATCAATTATACTGTAATTCTCAAACATAATTTCTTATATTTAATCAATTATTAAACATGAATACTAGGGCCATTGTTTAATTTCTTTTTGAAGAATCATTTACTCATTTGTAACAATAAAATGCTTTTTTACGCTTGGAACAAAATGAAGACTTAAGTGATATAGTTTAGTTTTTTTTAATGGCGTTAAGTGTATATATATCTTATTCATGTAACATCAATTGTAAAACAATGTATGCTTAAGTTTATCCAGGAGTAAACTTTAAACAGGTCTCGACTGTTAGTCGATGTAACAGGTTAAAATCTAGTTACGTATCATTCGTATTCACATATTTTCAACTAGGTTGAACTAGTAATGGGACACATTCCATTTTCCAAACAAGTTGATTGGTACATATGACGTTTTTAGCACAATTGTAAAAACAGGAAGTTATCGGCAGAACCCATTGGTAGAACCCATTGGTAGAACCAATCGGTAGAGCCCATTGGTAGAACCCATTGGTAGAACCCATCGGTAGAACCAATCGGTAGAACCCAATCCTCATTTGGGGAGCATAAAAATCACTCTAAAACAACGACAAACTGAGTATCCAGTAATGTTTGAATAATTGGACTGCAAAGGTCTATTGCTTAATCTCAAGCTAAACAGTTACACTTAAACTTGAGTAGTCACTCAAAATTATGGACATTTCCCTTAAAAAATTTCAAAAAAGAAAAGCTGAGAATTTGTGTACGGCACTTTTAATATGTTGAGAAAAGATTAAAACTCAAATTGAGGGTCCACTCAGCTGATTTAAGTTTGAGGAAAAACTCAACCAAAGATGTTTTGTAAATTAAGGGACAGAAAAATTCCAGCAAAAACAATAAGAATCCACAAAAATTCACAATACAAGAATTATTATTACAGTTGCATCTTGTTTATTTCACCATCACCTCGGTATCATTCAAAGTAAATATCAGGTCCCAATGTATCTTCTTAGGCACGTCAAATTAAAATGAGCTATTCAAAACCATGAATTGTTCGAAATAAAATTTCAGACCCGATGAATTCGAATGAACCAGGTCCGACTGTATATGACAAATGGTTAAGTATCTAGGAGAGAGAAGAGAATGACGAAGGACAATCTCGAACAGATAACGAGCACGTATACGTTATGTATCCTCCATCTATGTGCCGTAATATGTATCAATGTGAAGATACAATCTCTGTTTGTATGCAAGATGGATTGAGATAAACACCTATTTTAAACAGCAACAATATTTGAGTCTACACAGATTAAACCTTGGGCCTGAAAGTAGGGCCCTATTTTGAGGCCCTTAATTTATAGCATTAATGTTTTACTTTTTGTACCAATTTTAATCAAGTACAGTAAAACCTCACTTAAAGACCACCTCAATTATAATACCACCTAAATATTAAGACCACAATTTTCAAGTCCATTTTTACTGTTTTGCTCTTTATTCAACCTCAATATTAAGACCACCTTAATAAGAAGACCAGTTTCAAGCGTACCAAGGGTGGTCGTATTTTAGGTTTTACTGTACAACAAAAATACAGTATATTCTGACAAATATCTTATGGGATTAAGACGACGACACTGAAAGCTGTATAACTTTTGTGACACAAAAAATGAAATTTTATCACCTCAAAAAAATCTCAATTTGAGAAGTTTCGAACAATCTGGCCCCATGTTCTCCTTCTCTCCCTCCTTAATCAGCTGACAAGTACGCGGATATCCTTAAAAACTTGGTCGTTAGGAAAAACTCACTTCAAGACAACATCAATAATAAGACCATCTCAAAATTAATAACACAATTGTCAAGTCCATTTTCACCGTTCTTCTTCTGATCAATATTTTTACCACCTTGACGACAGGAACACTTTTTTATTTTGTCTTATTTTGTCTTTTGACGATTTTTGGGGCCGAAAAAGTTGAAACACTCTTAAACATGAGAAAAAGATCTCTTGACTTTTTGATACATTTTGGAGTCTGAAATTGCTATTGTGGAAATGTGAAATTTACATAAAATCTGTTTTGGTATTGTTTCTTTGAGCTTGGAAAAATTTCCCCTTTTTAGTAAAGATTTAGTAAGAATTTACTATGTAATTCTACTGTCTCCAGACAATGCCCCCCACTCAAAACAAATGTTTAGGGGTCAAAATGGGGCTGCGGATTAATACTAGTTTAATTACCATAAAAGTAATCCAAAAATTACCTGCCTGCCTTAATGTTATTGAGTAGGATTATACCGAACAGAATCATTTTAAGTATGACCTTGGATATAATATTACAGTCATTCAGGTAACAGGAAAAATATTATTTGTTATTCAGCAAGCAGACGACATTTTGAGACAATTTTCTCAATATTTTACCTAATTTGCATCCAGACCGTAACCCAAAAATTTTGTGATGTCATTATCTAGAAGAATATATAGATCAGGGGTATGTTAAAACATGTGCCGACACAATATGAATGAATTTAAGCGAATGTGACCTTGAACTGAAATCTCATTATGATCGAAGATATAGTTGCTATTACATCAACCAAGCTACTATCTATATTGAATGTCGGAACAGTTTTTATCTTTCTATCGTTTAACACCAAAACAAACAATTTTTACGAAGAATACAAGTCAAAATTCACACCCTTGTAACATGTACTGTGTATCATGACAAATCAGAACCTCACACTCTTGTATCCTGTAATGTGAAACACAACTGGAACATCATAGATTGTATTGTAAAACCCACCAAATTGGTCCTCACATCCATGAAACCTGTACTCTAAAATCTTGCAAACAACAGATAATCGCATCCATGAAACCTGTACTCTAAAATCTTGCTAACAACAGATAATCACATCCATGAAACCTGTACTCTAAAATCTTGCAAACAACAGATAATCACATCCATGAAACCTGTACTCTAAAATCTTGCAAACAACAGATAATCACATCCATGAATCCTGTACTCTAAAATCTTGTAAACAACAGATAATCACATCCATGAAACCTGTATTCTTAAACCTTGGATTGGAAACAATATTTATACCCAGAAAACATGGACATGTCATACTGGTAAAACCTGTACTCAGAAACCAACAAACAAGTACAATCACCGAATTGACAAATCAAGGATATTATCACACCCATGTAAGCTGGACAGCGAAAATATTAAACTGACAGCCTCACACTTGTGTAACATGTACTGACATTAACCGTCAGTACCAGGGTCCTGGACAATGTCATTCTTGTAAAATGTCAAATAAGCACGAGCCTAACAGTGAATTTCTGCCCCTTCGAATTACATCCATCAGGGCCCCCTCTATCTGCCCCCTCCCCCTCTATCTGCCCCGCCCCCTGTATCTGCCTATTTATTTAGACATAGATTGACTAGATTCATTTTCACCCCTCGAGATGGACCGATACACAGACAGATTTAAGTTAACACTCAATTTAAGACAAACTCTGACAGTATACCACATCATAGCCAATGATACATATTAAAGCATAATTACCTATTATCGAAAGACCTGTATAAATTTATTCCAGCATATAATTTTGCTCACTAACATGTGCCCCTTCACTGTAACTTATATGGAGATATAAATACATCATGTACTCTATACAGAATGATAGGACAGTTAACAATCTGCCATCCACTTGTGTAAGATTATAAGTGTATATAAAATCATATAGTTTAGATGTATAGAGATAATTACTTGTACAGACAAGACCGACAGCTATCAGGGGTCAAGGTTTTCATGATAGATTAAATCTGTGTTATACATATATCAGAACATCCCATCCTCAAGTGCTACATCACAATGAGAAGGGAGGTAATAGTGTGTTGAGACAAAGGGAGGTAATAAACTGTTGAAAGTAAGGGAGAGAATCCAATGTTGAATGTATGGGAGGTTATCTGGTGTACAGAGGAAGGGAGGCAATCCAATGTTGACAGGAAGGGAGGTTATCCAGTGGTTAAAGGAAGGGAGATCATCCAGTGATTAGAGGAAGGGAGGCAATCCAGTGTTGACAGGAAGGGAGGTTATCCAGTGGTTAAAGGAAGGGAGATCATCCAGTGTTGACAGGAAGGGAGGTTATCCAGTGATGAGAGGAACGGAAGCAATCAAATATTAAAAGGAAGGGAGATCATCCAGTGATGAGAGGAAGGGAGGCAACCCAGGTTAAGATATCTGCTATTCCACAGGGATTAGTATTTCAGTAATTCAAGCAAGCAACCAAAGAAATTGATATCAGGGGGGGTCAATATAAGCCGGGAACAAGTAACATTACCTGGTAACTTAAGGCACCATCACTCGGCTACTTTTCTTGAAAACGTGATCATAATTAAGAGGAGTACCCCTAGACCCCCCATCTACCTATGATGATTTCCCTGCTTATTCCAAAATTAGTAACACCCCTGTGATATACAACTATTTAACCAATAAATAAGCTCACACATATATTGTAGAAAATAAGATCGTAGCAAGTGTCAGATTATCCAAGAGTTGGCATGAAGAAGGAATTGAGAACACAATCTGAACACACAGTGCCTTCTTCAACAAGCGAGTAACAAACTTAGGCCTAAAAAAATAATATCTGTGTTTCGGGTAACCCGACCCTACCTGTTGAAAAACCTCAACACTAGAGTTTTTTACGACCCTGGACAATATTTTTTTTTATTTTTATTTTTTTTTGAAAAAAAATATAAAATTTTTTTTGTCCCTACCCTACCTAGCATTTTTGAGACCGTTACCCTAAACACAGATATTTTTTTGGCCTTACAATTATAGAACCCAAATCATGTCTGATAATTATGATCCACAGGATAAATATAGTCGCGAGTTCTACAAGGAAAAAATCAATGTCACCACCAAAGACGAGTTAAAAATCTTGTCTGCAGCTTCACACATTCAATTAAAGGTCACAATCGTCGGTAGACGGAAGTCGTCAATGCTATCTCTCAAATAAAATCTAAAGCACCAAAATATATATATCCTTTTCTACCCACACGCTCATTAGATTAACTGAATATGCGGCACACAAATCAATTTAAATTTTGAATACTGATAACAATTCCGTAGCTTGATGTTTTAATTAATGAAAACTAGTTGATAGAAATCTTTAATAATTCAGACAATTAGCCATCAAAATTCGTTGGAAGTTAATTAGCTTTTTTTCTCAAAATTCCTGAGAAAGTAATATTAAAATATTTTATGATAATGACATTTCTTTCCAAACCGAAATACAAATGGCAAAGTTCGGCAGATTTAAGGTACAGTCAAACCTGTGTTAAAGACCACCTGCGAACAAAGACCACTATTGCAAAACCTGTCTGCAAAGACCATCAATTTTATCTCCCATCAGACCATTTTCAATGATATTTAATCTGTTAATAGAGACCACCTGTAAACAAAGACCACATTTCGCTGTTCCCATGGGTGGTCTTTATAGACAGGTTTGACTGTAAGTGTAAGTTTAACACGCGGCTGACATTTCATATGCCGAGAAATTTAACGGCAAGTCCCAGCCGTCGAAATTAATTTGTACGACCAACGCCCACATAACCCTTCTAGACTCTAATTACAAACTGTGGAAAGCACATATCAATAGTTAATACCAAGAAAAATTGCTCATAGCAACAACACATAGTTGCTGGCTGTGATTTGTTTCCAAAATATTTTACAGCCTGTGCCTGTGGTGTAGTGGTTAGCATAACAGACCGGCAATCCTGTAGACCTGGGTTCGATTCCCGGTAGCGCCATTGACCGATTTTTCGTGTTTCTCAAACTTGACTATTTCCAATTGGAAAAATAAAATTATGATTTTGCGGGAAAATTGACACCTTTTGATAAGGCAAAACACCTTATATTCGGTCCTGATAACTCACCAAAAAAATCACTGACTGGCCAGGCCTTTTTCTGTCCATTTTTAAGAAAAAGGCCATAGATAAATAGGGAAGAAAATTTATTTGCTTTGACTTCAATTCTGGAATTTTTATAGTACTTAAAATGAACAGGCTTTTCTTATCCGAATACAAATCCTTTCAATGTTTATTTCGTGGCTCCCCAGTACTACATACGGTCACTCGGGTAGACAATTTTTTAATGTAAGTACTTCTGATTGGGAACTTTTTTCTATGTGAAACCTAAATTTGGCTTTGGGAATGGCCTGCAGGAAGCTAGACAACTAGACAAATCTGATACAGGAGAAATCTGATGACACAAATAAAATCTGACGAAATAGAGAATGTTGACCAAACCAATGACAATTTAAGAATGCCTTAAGATAACTGAATTTGTTTAAGGAAAGGTTAGACACATAAAACAAATTCTAATAATTGTTATAATCAGGTGCGAGAGCAAGGAGATGGTGTAAAGGGCAAGGACATCATTTTCATTATGTTGCAAAACAGCCCAGAGTGATTAATACTATGACTAATTTTTAATCTACACGTTTTTATTCGGTTAATCTAATCAAAAACAATCTTTGCTTCATTATTATGACATGATGTAAACAAATGTATCAACTGGTCCTATGATCAATACATAAATGAGGTCACATGACAGTCACATGATTTTATCTTCAACTACCACAACATGGGGAAAAACTTCATTCAGAGTTGCGTTTTTTAGATGTAGGAAGAATTGAATTCTACCTAGTGCCACGTAGAGAAAGTAGCGGTGCCGTTTCTTAAACGTAGGAAAAGTAGCCCCTATCTATAGATAGGTAGCGTGATCTGACAGTGCTAGCTTTGCTAAACAAAATGGCGTCCATGCGGTACAGTGTTGTCTGGTCTGGCGTGCGCCATTTTGTAGCTAGCGAAGCATTCCAGTGTTTTTTAGACAGCTACCTTTCTACATTGGCTTACTTTTCTCGCTTACTTCCCCTACCTCGGCAAAACGCACCTCAGGTAGTAATCTACGACAGATTATGATAAATACATGCATGAGATCACATGATAGTCACACGACATAAATGTTACGACTTAAATCATTATCATTAACAATGCATGAAAGAATTTGCAAACCATTCATAAACCACTTTGACATTTAATTACCTAATTATTCGACATGTTCGATTTAACTTACACCAACATTATGCCATACTACGTAATACAACTACAGTGTCGCATGACAAAATACCTAAAATCAATTTTAAGAAAAACTGAACCAAATCACGGAATTTTAGCAACACCCACTGACTGGATGTAAAGTCAATTTTTGTATCTTTGAATAAAAACGAATAAATGTAGTTCGACTTCGAGACTTATGTGTGAAATATACTCACTACATTTAAAAACGCACATTTTTTACCAACAATACTTATTGAAATTTTTAAAAGTACTTGTTGATTTTCATGAAATTTAGCATGTCTTTTGCACATGCACATGCAATAAAGTTGTGTCAAGTTCATTTTTTGTATCCTACAAGTCAGTCAATGAAAATTTAGAAATCCCATATCGTGCGTTATCAAATGTTCGGAGTATACACACCGGTAATATAATATATATTATACAGCAGTCATACATCTGGATCGTCGGTAATTTGCCTATTTCAAACATAGATGTGTCCGTAGGATTACTAATCCGACAACGATTTTTAGGTTGAACAAGGGCAACAACTCCTTCAGAAAAAAGTGGATAGTAACCAATGCTTATGTGTCCAATATGAATTGAATCCCCATCCATCTTGTTCAAGAGTAATTGATTGGAAACCAATTTTTTCGCTCAGACGGACGGACAGGGTGTTACATTTTATGCTTCTCCACCCCTCTTTGCATGTCAAGGATATAAAAAGAAATTATAAAGCTCAAACTTACCACTACTTGTTGTGTTGGCTATGCCGCTATCATTGGCCTCCCACTGTCCCGTATCCGTGGGGCCGGTCCCTGGCGTCAAGGATTTAACACTCAGAAACACAGTAGCATTGGGATTCAGAGCAGGAGATTTAGGTGTGACCTGGAAAGAGACAAAAAATACATGAATATTTATGATCAAGTCCGCAACACAGGCGGAAACCGCCAGTCGGGCACAAACGAGATTTGGCGATCAATCAACTCCGATGGCTAAAAATAAATGTTTTCCACTACTCCTGCGGTACAAAATACTATATGGTTAAAAAGAAAACTCTAGCTTTGTTAATTTTTGGTTAAACTGAACTAAAACATTATCTTCAGATTTATCGGGAATTTTTTCGTTCAATTTGGGAATAATACACATGTATACTTTTTTGGCATTGGGAGTAAAGCATACTAGTATATAAAGGGCTACAAAAACTGCTGAAAAAAAACCTGTTAGTTAATCTATTCTGTAATTTATTCACATCAACATAATACTGAGACCTACAACAAACACTGAATACAATTAAAAAACAAATAAACCGACATTATTATAATGTATACCATGACACATTTACAAAATGCCCAAAGGCCAACGAAAAAAATACGAGTGGACTCGGGATTTTTCAGCCAGGGGTGCTTGGACCCTCGTGTTTGACAAATTGGGGGTCCTTAGTAAATCTGCAGGGTCCCAGATATGCAGTTTATACTTGAAAAAGGTTTATTTTAGGGGTCCCAGGATGCACATTAAGTGGAAAATGGGAGTCCCTAGAAAGAAAAAGGAGACAGGGACTCCAGATTTTGCATCAGGGAAATTCCTGAGTTGTTGACTGATCCTGAACAACCCTAGCGTTTCCATGGCAACCGTAAATATTTCTTATGAATATTGAACAACAAAAAAGGTCAAGGACATTGCTATTTCCTACACCAAGTTTAAATCACTTGAAAGACGGAAGTAAGCTATTATCTGTTCAGCATTATTCAATGTCAATAATTTTAAAATTTGAATCCTTTCCAAATCACATTGCTAGCCATTCTAAAATACAAATAATGTTATGCAATGTTATCGAAGATGAATTTCATTTTTCGTTTCAATGTACCTTGAAATGCGTAAACAATTTATAAAACAGTATTACAGATAAAAATACAATATAGCAAAATGTGTTTGAACTATTAAGCTCAGAAAGTAAGACCGTTGTTAAAAATCTGTCATTGTTTGTTCATAAAGCTTTTACCCTAAGAAATAAGTTGTATGTTTAATAAGCAATACATTCTTTTATTTGGCCTAACATTCAACAAATACACAAACACATAAATAATACACTTGAGAACCGTCTTAACCACTCTGCATATATTTGACTGCATAAAATACAAACATAACAATGTATGCTTGATTTGAAAGAGACAGAACTAAGGCGGTGGGACGATACAGTAAGACCTCAATACGAAGACCACCCTTGGGACCCTTGAAAACTGGTCTTCTTAATTAAGTTCTTATTGAGATGGTCTTAATATTGAGGTTGAATAAAGATCAAAACAGTGAAAATTAATATGAAAATTGTGTTTTAAATTTTGAGGTGGTCTTAATATTGAGTAGGTCTTCAAAGTGAGGTTTTACTGTATTGTAAAATAAAAACCACATTTTCGGAACAATAATGTTACTTCGATATTTATGATACAGGAACAAGGGATATTTTATATTAGGCCTAAATGTGAGAAAAAAAGCAAACTTTCATTCACATAATGCTTCAAGCTGTCTTGAAAAGTCAATATTAGACTTCTGCATCTTTTCTGCTGACACAGACAGCAAAAAATGATCTCATGATTTCTATTCATAGAAAGGATTGGCAGATTCATAACAGAAAGAAGCCACAAATTGTTCAGCTGACGACGTATTGGGGATCTTTATATAACTTCATCATTTTCATTGTAATCAGTGAACAAGAAACTAAAATATACCCCAAGTAGGATGATGACAAACATTAATCAACCATTTTTACAGATCTGAGGAGTGTTGTTTGTGCTTGTAACACTGTACGTAGGGTGGTATTGTTGTCGTAAAGTACATAAACAACAAACTGGGCGACAAGAATTAGCAGTTTGTTTTGTTGCTAATGCTACTTAACATCGAGGGGTGACTCAAAACTAGTTAACATAGAGTACATAGTCTTGTTGTTTTTGTCTAACTATGCTTAGTTGGAAATATCAGTAATCTTTTTTCTACCATCCTTAAAAAATGTTTGGCAAAACCCCGCTCAGTAAAAATTAGGTGTGTATTTCATTTTTTATTTATCACTTTTTATGGTAATATCAGTTTCAATTATTGATAAGCAGGCACCCATGTTTACCCACTCAATCATCACAGACAAAATGTTACCTGAAATGAGTATGCAGGATTGTGACAATCAGTAAAGCCCATGCCCCCCCCCGACGCCCCCCACCCTGACAAAACAATCAATGTTTGCCAACCTCATTGGTTGGTGACATTTTTATGTCAACAACCACCAACCACAATCTATGTAGGCGACCTTTCTGTCAGCAATCGCCGACCACACTCATCATGGTGACCTTTTCCCAGCAACCAATCAGATTTAAGCAAAATACGGTCCATCAGTAAACGATTCGTACTGCAATTTTTAGCCTTCAGTCGGAAATCAAAATAAACCCCAACAGACCGCCGTTACTAATTAGTGTCGCAACACCTATATATCATTAACGCCTCCAAAAATCAATGTAAACTCCCCGAAGATTTAGCATCACTCGTAAATACTGATTTATCGGGTAATTATACTATAATTAATGCTTAGACAGAGGCCTTTTCTGTCCATTTTGGGAAAAAGACCCTTGATAAATTGGGAAACTGCGTTGTAAAATATGCCAATTTGGGAAAACTTTAATTGCTTCAACTCCAATTTTGGGAATTTTCATAGTTAAAATAACAGGCTTTTCTTATCAAAATTTTATATTAACTAGCATTCTAATCTACATTTCTTATATCAACTGTCAAAAAGACACACATAGTCCACAAACATTTGTTCTATGAAAATCCCAAAATTGGAGTCGAAGCGATTCAAGTTTTTCCAAATTATCTAGGGATCTTTTTCCCAGAATGGGCAGATCAAGGCCTGAAACTCAAACCTCCATTTCTGTCATGTACTGCTCACGGAAAATCATGAACAACGGGCATAATTGGCAATAACCCAATGTATACAAATCTTTCTAGTATCAGACTAAACATTGGAACAGTTAAACACGATACGTAATATGAGCAATGGCGACAAGATTTCATGAGATCAATAATGATAAATTCATGAATAAAATTCCACAATCAGATTCTGAATGGAATAATAACGAACGCCTGCGAATGGATTATTGGAAAAATTGCCATCGAGTAAAGACAGAAATTGTCAATGAAATCTAATGACTAGAAATATTGGTGTTCAATAATAAGGATAGTTTTCCTCTCCAAACCAATTATATATACAATGTTACGAAATATTAACAATCCCTTCACTTTGTTTATCGTACATCAATCATGACATCAAGGATATATTATATTCAATAATCTGCTCGTGAATTTACTATTTTCCCGACTTAACATGTACCTTCATAGAGTGATAGCCGCTGATAGTATTGATAAAAATGCTAATATTGACCAATAGAATGAGTATCACAATTATGACATAAATACATCACATTCATGGTTATAAATAACTCCAATAATAGAAGTAATTTTGATGTTTGTTTGTTTCATCGGGTTTAACGCCGTTTCTCAACGATATTTCAGTTATATACAGCGGCCGGTTCACCTAACCAGTTTTTCCTGGACTGAATTCTTACCAGTACTAACTTACCCTTCCACAAGGAGCCGGCAACTTCTCCACATGTGGAGGAAAATCGACATTTTTGTCAAATTTTCATGGAAGAGTATGACCTGCCGCGACCGGGAATCGAACCCAGATCGCCGGGTTACAAGTCCAGCGCACTAACCACTGGACCACGGCCGCGGCCTGAAGTAATTTTGCAAAAAACTCAATCAATAAATTGAGTATTGTTATAATCAATACTCTATCAAATTATCAGAGCATTGTTTATGACGTTGATCTATTGAATGGTAATGAGTGCAGGTCTAGATTTCACGAGATCTTTCTAAAAACTCAAAATGTTCAAGACCTAATATTTGAGTTGAACACTCAACTAAGGGAGCTGGTTTGAGATTAAAATACCATTATAGCACAATCAATGGCAACAAACGATGCATAATTTTAATCACACATGTCATACAATGATCTATTTCTCACACCAGCAGGACAAATTCCAACATCTATTCAGGACGCAACATCAACTCCAGGGTTTATTTTGGCTACTTTGGGAAGACAGACGACCCATACCAAGGCCAAAACAAATAATATCTGTGTTTAGGGTAACGGTCTCAAAAATGCTAGGTAGGGTAGGGAAAAAGTTTTTTTTTTAGTTTTTTTTTTTTTTTCAAAAACAATTAAAAATCGAAAAAAATTCTCCAGGGTCGTAAAAAACTCTAGGGTCGGGATTTTTCGACAGGTAGGGTTGGGTTACCCTAAACACAGCTATTTTTTTTTTAGGCCCAACCAAATTGGGAATTTACAGCAAAATATTAGAAATACAAGAAAAGGATGTAGTGATTCATTAATGAACAATTATTGCTATTTATATAAACTGCGTGTGAGATATAAGCCTGTAGCTTTTGTCAGTTTTTGGCTAAATTGAACCAAATTTTTTTCTTCAGATTTATTGGGAATTTTTACATTCAAATTGGCAGAAATATTTTCTTTCTGGCATTGGGAATACAGCTGAAAAAAAAACATGAACAGCAACTTATATTTTTGTACACAGATGCTTATAAACACATCAAAATTAATGAGAGTATCACTCACCTGTTTCGTCGGTGTCTCGGACAGATCCGATCCATTTTGTTTAACACATACAACAACTGAATTTGACGAATAATAATAAACATCGCCCAGCAACATTGGTTCCCTTGGGCAACCGTCGTAAGCCGGACACTGACAATATCCACAACAGAATTCGCAAGTTATCTCCCTTGATTCATCTACACCATTATTCGGAAAAGTTCTATAATTCTCGTAATTATCATAATCAACCAGATTCGCGTCGACGCAACTGTCATTATATATATTTACATTAGTATATGCACCGTCATCATTAAGGTAATCATTACTATAGGATATTTTATTTCTAGGATAACGAGTCCATATTTGTCCATACTTTCCATCAGCGTGTTGCTGATAACTGGACTGAAATCTGTGGGCGTGCGAGGTTTCATAGTAATTACAATCCTCGCCGCTAACGTCACTCGTGTCACTATAAAGACCTCCAGTGCCGGCCCCTAAACTTATTCCCGAGTCAATGTACGAGTTCCACAGATTCGGACTAGGGTCCAAGCTGCTACTAGTGTCATGCTCGCTTGTCCAGGAACTTACACTATACTGACTGCAGTTCGAGTCACTACTCACCCCAGTTTGGTAGCTAGTGTCGACTTCGAGAACAGTGCGATATTCGGTTTTGTTTCTCAATTCAACATGTAATCTGGATATGGCCACAGTGTCTGCATTCTCATCACTTTTGACATCTAGTTTGTCAACATCGTCATCGGCAACTTTTTCAATGTTTACATCAGCAGATTGACAATGATCAGCATTTATTACTATTTCACTCACACCCTCGGAGCATTTGTTCACGTTCTGTATTACATTATTATTGCTAGTTTCCTCTAAATCAGCTATCAACGAATCCTTGTCTTTAGCTCCATCTAAACTAATCTCATTTTTTTTCAAGCAACAATTTTTTCTCTTCTGCTCCGACCTTTTGGCTTTTTTTGGTTTATTCAGTCTGATTTTTTTACTTGTTTCCTTTGATTCATCATCTGGAAGTTTCTTGAGAATGTCCGTTTCTGATCTAATATCAGAGACATCAGCAGTATGTTCTTTATCAGCTTCACAGCAATCTGCGATTTCAGCAGTTTTCTCAATTATGGTTTCTTCATTCTCTTTATCCACAGAACTTTCGATTTTAGGACTTTGGCTTACATTAGTTTCAACAAGGTCTGTGCTGTTTACTCTTGTCTTTGCCACATCATAACTTTCAGCTGTCTCTGCTTCCACAATTGAAGCAACTAGATCAGTGTTGTCAGGATTTTCTCCACGTGATCTATCCACGTCATTGCCGCGAGTCTCTTCCAGCCTTGGTTTATCCACATCAATCTCACCACACTTGTCACCAACACAAGGGTCAACTTCGGAACATTCAAGTTCACCTTGTTCAAGGTATTCAGTTCCCTCCTCCACTTCATCTACCTCTGATGGATTAACATAGTCAAAGTAATCAATCACAGTCGAACCTTTAGACCCTTTTTTTTTGTCATGACTTGGTGGCGAGAAGAATCGACCACCCTGGTAAGGCCCCACCCTAATTTGAGTGTTGAGTCTTAAGGTTTCGTAATTGGACTCCACTTTGAAGATGTATGCATTCAACACCAACCCAGACAATCTATACTACAATTTGTCTTACATTCAGACACGGAACACAAGTTTCAACAGATGGAAGATTCTATAATATATGTAAACCAAAAGTTCAAACTGTCACCAAACCATTATCATGTATTCAAAATCTTAGTTCATAAACCTGAAAAACTAATCTAGTCCTTGTCTTAGAAGTTGGATTGTCACTTTTCCATGAAATTCATAGCGACAGTATTTTTTTCTATCAGACTGTTAGTTCCATTCATACAACTATTGTCAATTTCATGCATTGATTTAATGCACTCCGAGTAGTTTTATTTCCTTATATTATAAACACTATTTATACATCTAATGACGCGTGTGTGGGTTTATCCGCTGGAAGTTATTTTCGTCCTCATATCCTCAGTGTTTTTATACTATTGATCCTGTATACAACGACACTAAAACATTGAGACCGAAGTTCAGACAGTGCCAGCGATCTTCACGATCAAAGAGTGAACCAATTCTAGCGCAAAAATTTCATTTCCTACGTTGACAATTGATACAAAACTAGAGCTATACGACCAAACACGCCAGGTATAATCTGATGTGGAATACGAGAGACCAGGTACATACAATGACAAGTGGATTATTTATCCTTTTATTTCCATAGGAGCTATATCAGGCCTAAAAAATATATATCTGTGTTTCGGGTAACCCGACCCTACCTGTCGAAAAACCCTGACCCTAGAGTTTTTTATGACCATGGAGAATTTTTTTTTCGATTTTTAATTGTTTTTGAAAATAAAAATGTGTCCCTACCATACCTAGCATTTTTGAGACCATTACCCTAAACACAGATATTTTTTTTCGGCCCAAGTGGATTATTTATCCTTTATTTCGACAACAGAAAGGAAAAATCAAATAATGAAGAGAATTCCGATCTTAGACCTTGTACGACGTTCTGGAATGAATAATTTATCAGATATACCAACTTAAAGCCAAAAGAAATGAAATCCAAGATGGGAAAAACCGAATGAAAGTAACAGCCTTGAAATAGAAGCTAGATTTGATTCTTAATTTACTTATGTATATTCTAAGACTTCAGTTAGTGAAACAAACTTAGACAAACGTATTAAGGATCCATGGCACATGTTAATGAACTCACAACGGATCAAGATTTCTAAGCTAATGAACAGCACACAACAAAATTATACTGGTATATACAAAATCCAATAAAGACTAATATAACTAAATATATCTTGCTAAACACCAGAAACTAAGTGTTTAGCCAGAAACTAAAAACAAAACCCCCCATCACACTTAACAGAATATCTAAAAATAACAACCAATCAGATGCCCTGAAACATACTGTAGTACTAGACTGAGAACATTTTATAACCAATCAGAAGTCTTCTAATACTCAAGTATACAAAACCGGAACTAACCAACACAAACAATTAACATTGGGAGTAAATTAAGTTGCAATGTTTTTATTGAATGCACAATATGTGTAACAAACCTAACGAACCATGAACTACTAAAATTACGCTACATGAGTAATACTGAAACTTAAACATGCTTAAAAGTTCCATTTCATTGGTTTAGTAAAACCAACCACAAATTATCATCAAAATCACTAAAAGCATGCAGGAAGTAAATTAACAGTACAAGCAGATGATTTTTGGTTTAATTTATCGGCTAATCAGTACTAATCCATAGTTCTACATAGAACAACATAACTCGCAACTATCTAATTAACAAACTTGAAAATTTGAAGTAATGTCTCCTCACTTAAAGGTACATAGTCTTATTTTTGAAAAAATATCCTCGGCGATAAATATCTTATTTTTGAAAAAATATCCTCGGCGATAAATATCTTATTTTTGAAAAAATATCCTCGGCGATAAATATCTTATTTTTGAAAAAAAATCCTCGGCAATAAATATCTTATTTTTGAAAAAATATCTTCGGCGATAAATATGAGAAAATCAGTGGTCATTGCCTCCATAAAGATGTACTCAACAACATTGCACGGTCACTTTCCTTACGTATTTCTCAACACCACACAGTCTAAGAGTCCGATACCTGTATTTTCTATCATGACCTACGCGCCGAGTTAGCGCTAGCATAGGAAATACCTGCATCAGACTCGTGTTTTGCAGTTCCAGAGTTTTAAGAAAAGTTACAGTGTAAAGTACATACTGTATGAAGGCATTTAACATACCATTTTTCTTAACATCTTAACTAAGCAATTTTTGATAGAAAATCAGACTATATGCCTTTAACACAGTCCCTATGTCAGGCAAATATTCAAATAACACCACAAGTGTATTTCCTGTCAGTAACTGGTAATTTTTAAATAACTTTTATGCAGTAGTTTGATAAGTATTCATTTAATCAGACTTGCCAATAAGATAAACATCTGTTGTTTATCATCCATCAACCCGCCGGATACAAACAGAGAAAGCGAATGTAAACAAACATTTTCTAAGCCTTAAACATCCACATATGTCATACTGACCAGCCTTTTGTCAACCTAGGTGAGCAGCCGACACATTAAGACCAATCAAGTGAGCAGACAACCCATTAAGACCATAACATCCAGTGAGCAGACACACCATTAAGACCATAACACCCAGTGAGCAGACACACCATTAAGACCATAACACCCAGTGAGCAGACACACCATTAAGACCATAACACCCAGTGAGCAGACACACCATTAAGACCATAACACCCAGTGAGCAGACAACACTTTAAGACCATAAAATCCCATGAGCAGACACCCCATTAAGACCATAACACCCAGTGAGCAGACAACATTTTAAGACCATAACAGCCAGTGAGCAGACACCCCATTAAGACCATAACACCCAGTGAGCAGACAACATTTTAAGACCATAACATCCAGTGAGCAGACATCATTTTAAGACCAACAGCCAGTGAGCAGACACCCCATTAAGACCATAACATCCAGTGAGCAGACACACCATTAAGACCATAACACCCAGTGAGCAGACACACCATTAAGACCATAACACCCAGTGAGCAGACAACACTTTAAGACCATAAAATCCAGTGAGCAGACACCTCTTTAAGACCATAAAATCCAGTGAGCAGACAACACTTTAAGACCATAACACCCAGTGAGCAGACACCACTTTAAGACCATAACACCCAGTGAGCAGACACCCCATTAAGACCATAACACCCAGTGAGCAGACACCCCATTAAGACCATAACACCCAGTGATCAGACACCCCATTAAGACCATAAAATCCAGTGACCAGACACCCCATTAAGACCATAAAATCCAGCGAGCAGACAACACTTTAAGACCATAACATTAATCCATTGAGCAGACAACATAAACATATTTAAAGAGTTCAAAATGGAGAAAAACCGTTGTGTCCAGTACAAGGAAGAAATCATAAATTAATTCCACATCAAACAGCAGGTTAACACACATTCACATATTTTCCCTGTCATTATCACATCAATATCAAAATGATCGTTATTAAGTAATTTAATTACACCGACTTTTGTATTAGAACAAGCTGAATGCTTTTATTAACTTCCTGAACAATAACAACAAGATCATGCAAACAGCGACTTTCAAACGCACAGTTGTCAGAATAAAATTCCAATAATTCGATACATCAGTCCGACAAAGAGTCCGATATTAAACCGTACCTAATATACAACTCAGATTTTCACGCTCTCTTCATAACACAAAAAATCACTTTAAACAGATCTAAAAAAAGACGAGATAACATTTAACTTAAATGATAAGTTTTTACCTTTAATTCTTCAGGATATAGAACGATAATTACTGGTTTCTGGTGTCGGACAAAAACATCTGCACACTTTATTGGGCAATCACAGTAACATATTAATAGAGACTTGTATACAGGGAACCAGACAGAGATCCAGACAGAGATGTAGAAGGTCTTGTTTACAGGGAACCAGAGATGTAGACGTCTTGTTTACAGGGAACCAGACAGAGATGTAGACGTCTTGTATACAGGGAACCAGACAGAGATGTAGAACGTCTTGTATACAGGGAAACAGACAGAGATGTAGAAGGTCTTGTATACAGGGAACCAGACAGAGATGTAGACGTCTTGTAAACAGGGAACCAGACAGAGATGTAGAAGGTCTTGTTTACAGGGAACCAGACAGAGATGTAGACGTCTTGTATACAGGGAACCAGACAGAGATGTAGAAGGTCTTGTATACAGGGAACCAGACAGAGATGTAGAAGGTCTTGTATACAGGGAACCAGACAGAGATGTAGACTTCTTGTATACATGGAACCAGACAGAGATGTAGAAGGTCTTGTATACAGGGAACCAGACAGAGATGTAGAAGGTCTTGTATAAAGGGAACCGGACAGAGATGTAGAAGCCTGATATAAAGGGAACCGGACAGAGACACCACCACCACCACAGATATGTAGAATATGAACTGTAAGTGACCGACAGACCAAATGTAAACAAACTAAAGAAAAGTAAAAAAAATAAAATAATATATACTTTCCCTATAACTATCATAAATAATGTATTTCTCTGCCCTGGGGCTTTATTTTAACTGCATAACATATACAATTAACTTTAAAACCTATAACCTATAAAACTGATTTTATATCGTTATTTTCATTCAATCATATGTTACATAACACTCATCTAATGGTTGGTGCAAAAATATGCTAAATTCTTCCTTTCCAATCCAGTTTAACAGTCCTAGTGTGCCAAAATCCTGTATGTATGTATCTGAGCATACCCCCGCCCCTCGTCCCTCCAGCAGTGTTCGGCGATCAGTTGACCTAACCGGCACTACTGGGTAACCAACCAGCTCTATCCCCCTGCTACTCCACAAGCAACTAACTACTAACTTCCCTACGGAAATCAGGTAGGAGAACAAAAGACTTTGAAAATTATAGACTGGCTTCTCAACAAAATCAGCATAATTATTTTTAACCATAAGTGTTAAGTCCCAGCAAAATCCCTTCTTATTTCATATTATCTAACAGTAGATCACTCGAACAGAGATAGGTCGAAAATTCGAACAGGATATGCGGTCCGTAGCTATCATTTCATTCATTGTTCACCATAGATAGGTCGAACAATACAATTATTCACATCTTTCATGACCGCTTAATATTCTTTTGTTTGTGGCCCCAAATTTGCCACAAAAAAGGGCCGACTTTATTCTAACTGATTAATTGCAACATGTGACGTTCACAAACAGGTCTGTCAATAGTTTCCCCGCCCATCATGAAAACAAAACTTATCAACATTTACACGATCATTCACAATGTAACAACCATCTAACTGCAGCAAAAACATACCATACAAAGATACACCCAGATAACATGACGTAAACATTGGAACAAATGTATTGTGTATATCAGACAAGTTAGCTAATTAATTGTTGATTAATTAAGATAAATCTCAAAGAAGATAGCGTCGACAACCTTCAATACTGAGATTTGGTGTAACTAATATATTATCCTAGCAACCAAACATAGAGATAATTATTGAATCAATGCATTTTGACCCGAAACTCAAAACATTCAGTGAAACAGTCGTTACTCTCCTCGAGTGAAAGTTTTAATCAGGGAATTCCCCGACATAGAAATCTTGAGTCCCTGACTCCCTTTTCTTTCTAGGGACTCCCATTTTGCACTTACAGTGCTTCCTTGGGACCCCTAAAATAAACCTTTGTCTAGTATAAACTGCATATCTGGGACCTTGCAAATTTCCTAAGGACCCCCAATTTGTCAAACACGAGGGTCCAATGACCCCTAACTGAAAAATCCCTGTTTTTAATACATCTGCATTTGTGAACTCTTCAGAGAAAATAAAAGGAGGCTTAGAATACCTTCATAAATTCCAATCCCCCATGTAATGCAATGTGGTCGACAAACGAAATTCTTCCATACAGCAACCCAAATATGATTAAGTAAGTGAAAGGATGTTAATTATATGTTACATGTTACGAAATGAGGCTAAGAATTGCAAGGTTATAATTATGTACTTTTTTTATACAGACATAAATATCAGGGGGTTTTTTCAGCTGTTTTTATAGCCGTTATTCGGCTATATTCCCAATGCCAAAAAGCATATTTTTTCCAAACTTGAACGTAAAAATTCCAAATAAATCTGAAGAAATTTGTTTGGTTCAATTTAGCCAAAAATTTACAAAGTTAGAGACAGTCTATATAAATAGCAATTGTTGATTAATTAATCACTACATCCTTTACTTTCGTTCTTAAAACTTTGGTGTAATTTCTGGACTTTCCCCCCAATTTTTAAGTTCAACATGTAAAAATTCCCAATTTGATAACCATGGGTCATCTTCCCAAAATAGCCTAAATAAACCCTGCATGTTATGAAACAAGGCTAAGCATTATGATTATAATTATGAATTATTTATACCCACACATAATTAAACATACATATCGAAAGCAGTTCTCAAGTTTCACCAATATTTACAGTCCTCATCCCCCACCCACCTACAAAAGGCTATCCAATATCGTGTGACTAAAATAAATAATGTGTATGTTGATTGCCTGGGAAAATAATGTTCATGTACATTAAATATCAATATTATTTCACTCCCCTATCTGGTTTACTGTCAACAATGAAGTATCTCACATAATTCTATGGCCGTGGATTGTGTTATTCCATTTATGACGTTCCGTAATACAACAAGCATAAATAATTTCGTCCTTTTAGAACGTTTTACAGCTCTTAATAACCACCATTTGTTTTATTATAGTTAATCGCCAGGTAATTAATTTTACACAAAAGCATTAGTTGTAGTAAATACACTGTATGCATTCATGTTTTATTAGCTCCTTTTACGATTATGCAAATAAATAAATCTGCAGCTAAAAGACGGAGCCTTGCTAGATTTTAGAGAAGACCATCTCTGTCCACAGGGGCTCCAATAGGGGCTGAGGGGTCTATTCGATAATTTTTGACTGGATTTTATCATGTCATAGCCAAATTACGTATAATCAAGAGAAAAATTGCTTCTCCAGTCAGAATCCTCAGGGTCAAAATGTGGCTTTTTGGAAATTCCAGGGAGTCAAAGAGTCAAATCAAGGTCCAGATGGAACCCTTGTGTCCCCTTCTGTCCAAGTTTACTAGTAAAGATTTCAACGGAACAGCAAATAATATCATATTCTGATTATAGTTTTCAAAGAAGAACGTTTCCAATTATAAGGCGTATACAATAAACCAATCCTTAAATAAATTGAAATCAACTTTCTTTTCGTATTCAGTAGGAAACTAGAAGTCACACTACTATCTTACACAGAAACAAAAACATGTACTTCAATGAGGGGGAATCTTAACGGAAAAAGCAGATTTTTCTATAATTCCGTCACAGCTAAATATAGACTCAATCCCTACGTTTCGGATGAAATTCTCTTAAAAGTGTATTAAGTTCACATGCAGTTATGATGCCAAATTCCAATGCAATATAATATTCAATTAAACTCAGATACAGGAGTGAAAAATTTTTCATCCAAAGGTTGAAATCAGTAAAGTAAGATTTATGAAAATTTACATGTATTATAAATCGGGCAATTTCAAAATGCTGCGCAATACTGTATGTATGGACTCCGAAAATATAAACAAAATACATCGTCCAATGAGAACCCCAGACTTGATGAGCCAAATAATCTCCGTGGCACAACCTGGAACTTGTATAATTCCCTTCCTGGCCCCTTGTATCACTGAGACTGTGGTCAAGTATTCTTAACTAAGATTCAAGTCCTTACCATACCACAATGACATTCCAAGAAAAACTGGAGGCTTCTTTCAAATATTTCCATGTAAACATTGGCCCTCAACTGTCAGAGACCAAAATAAAGGCAAACCCCTTTTTTATCCAACATCCCCAAGACACAGTCCATGCTTTGATTCAAACGAAAAAATATCCCTGAACCATAAATATCCAGTCTGGATTCAACCAACGCAGCACAAAGGTAAACCTAGATTCCCTAAGAATATCTCCCAGACAAAACTTTCCCAAACCCTGATCAGTCCTTGCCTTCATTCCAACCAATCAGACACAAAGGTAAACCCAGATTCCCTAAGAATATCTCCCAGACAAAACTTTCCCAAACCCTGATCAGTCCTTGCCTTCATTCCAACCAATCAGACACACAGGTAAACCCAGATTCCCTAAGAATATCTCCCAGACAAAACTTTCCCAAACCCTGATCAGTCCTTGCCTTCATTCCAACCAATCAGACACACAGGTAAACCTGGAATCCCTAAGAATATCTCCCAGACAAATCTTTCCCAAACCCTGATCAGTCCTTGCCTTCATTCCAACCAATCAAACACAAAGGTAAACCAAGATTCCTTAAGAATATCTCCCAGACAAAACTTTCCCAAACCCTGATCAGTCCTTGCCTTCATTCCAACCAATCAAACACAAAGGTAAACCAAGATTCCTTAAGAATATCTCCCAGACAAATCTTTCCCAAACCCTGATCAGTCCTTGCCTTCATTCCAACCAATCAAACACAAAGGTAAACCAAGATTTCCTAAGAATATCTCCCAGACAAAACTTTCCCAAACCCTGATCAGTCCTTGCCTTCATTCCAACCAATCAGACACACAGGTAAACCAAGAATCCCTAAGAATATCTTCCAGACAAAACTTTCCCAAACCCTGATCAGGCTTGCCTTCATTCCAACCAATCAGACACACAGGTAACCCAGATTCCCTAAGAATATCTCCCAGACAAAACTTTCCCAAACCCTGATCAGTCCTTGCCTTCATTCCAACCAATCAGACACACAGGTAAACCAAGATTCCCTAAGAATATCTCCCAGACAAAACTTTCCCAAACCCTGATCAGTCCTTGCCTTCATTCCAACCAATCAGACACACAGGTAAGTCCAGATTCCCTAAGAATATCTCCCAGACAAAACTTTCCCAAACCCTGAACAGTCCTTGCCTTCATTCCAACCAATCAGACACACAGGTAAGTCCAGATTCCCTAAGAATATCTCCCAGACAAAACTTTCCCAAACCCTGAACAGTCCTTGCCTTCATTCCAACCAATCAGACACACAGGTAAACCAAGATTCCCTAAGAATATCCCCCAGACAAAACTTTCCCAAACCCTGATCAGTCCTTGCCTTCATTCCAACCAATCAGACACACAGGTAAGTCCAGATTCCCTAAGAATATCTCCCAGACAAAACTTTCCCAAACCCTGATCAGTCCTTGCCTTCATTCCAACCAATCAGACACACAGGTAAACCCAGATTCCCTAAGAATATCTCCCAGACAAAGCTTTCCCAAACCCTGATCAGTCCTTGCCTTTATTCCAACCAATCAGATACACAGGTAAACCCAGATTGCCTAAGAATATCTCCCAGACAAAGCTTTCCCAAACCCTGATCAGTCCTTGCCTTCATTCCAACCAATCAAACAGAAAGGCAAACCTCGAGACCATTTAAAAAAAACATCTCCAGAATCAAGAATGGAAAAAGTCTGTATACTGTACCAGACATCTCTCAGACAGATGTAAAGATGACATTACCACAGACAGTATTTGCTAAGCAGAAATTAGCTGAATGACTGTTTAAAGCCAGATTTGACGAAATACGAAAACAAAATACGAAACTACGCGTAAATATTGACAATACAAATCAAAGTATATCACCATATAAATGTCCACCTTTCTAAATATCAATTAATTCATCACCATATGGCTAGAACAGAAAGTAGTCATGTACATTCCACATCAATGAACCAATATCATATTTTTCCAAACCTTACAGACAAATACCATACTCCACATCCTTAAGACACTGATTCACACAAATCACATAATATTTCGAACGAAATGGAACATATTGAAGTATATTTCAGAATTGGTGACACTATTTGATCGCAGCAAATAAAAATGACAGACGGCAGGACACATTAATAACGTACCATATGGCAAGATTTTATCACGATACAAACACATAGTTTTCCAATATCCCGTCAATTTCAGTGAAAATATGCTACACATTCACAACCAAAACGAAAAACTAAGCACATTATTTATTTTAACGGCGACACTATTTAACATTCTGTCAAAATTCAGTTCCTTAAACATCATTTTCACGCTAAACACAAGGTCCATATGTTTAACTACAAAACTGCCAGCGACTGTTCTCCGCCTAGCAAGTACAATCGTATACAGAAAGAGTGGAGCTTGAAAAATCAATTCTCGCCATAGAGTATGAGAGATTTAGATGGAGAGAAAAAGGGGGGGGGGGTATTTTCAATAGTGCTTCTTGTCGCAAACTGAGGGAGCATTTAATGCAATGCTGGTGTTTCAAAACACAATTTTCCTATGCAAATGACTCAAGTTAACTTTGTTGTTGCATCACTACGAAAACTGTGACATACCTATTTTCTAAACTTTTATCAATTATAACATTTACTATCAGTTGGCCAGTGATTCATATTGTCTGTCATGACAGGTTTTCAAATTTATCTTGTTTGCTAATAATTTGGAAATTTTTTAAAACCTTGAAAATGTTATGCAACCCCACTTCCGGGATGTACAATCAGGGATTTCCCTGAAGCAGAAATCTCGAGTCCCTGACTCCCTTTTCTTTCTAGGGACTCCCATTTTCCACTAAATGTGCATTCCTGGGACCCCAAAACTAAACCTTTGTCAAGTACAAACTGCGTATCTGGGACCCTGCAAATTTACAAAGGACCCCCTATTTGTCAAACACGAGGGTCCAATGACCCCTAGCTGAAAAATCCTAGGGAAAACCCTGCTATATCTTCATAAAATTATATAAAGATTCCATTAATTATAATTATATATAAAGATCAACCTTCTTATGGCTAGGAAGTTAACATTAAAAAGTAGCTTAATTAAGCCATCCTTAAAAAAGATTTGTTTTGAATAATCCTGATTCCAATCCAGAAAAATGTGGGTGGGGAGGTGGGCAATTATTTATTTATTGATCATCTTATGGTGATACTAGTGTTAACTATAATATGCAGCTTAAAAATTCCCACTTAGACCCCTAGGGGTGTCAATAAGGGCCGGGAGCCGGTAAAATTACCCACTTAGACCCCTAGGGGTGTCAATAAGGGCCGGGAGCCGGTAAAAATTCCCACTTAGACCCCTAGGGGTGTCAATAAGGGCCGGGAGCCGGTAAAATTACCCACTTAGACCACTAGGGGTGTCAATAAGGGCTGGGAGCCGGTAAAATTACCCACTTAGACCACTAGGGGTGTCAATAAGAGCCGGGAGCCGGTAAAATTACCCGTTAACTTAAGAATCACCCGGCTACTTTTCTTGAATGATCATAATGAAGGGGAGTACACCCCCCCTCAGACCCTGCTTACTGTGGAATGTCAATATTATACTAATGATGGTAAAAACCTAAATTCTATCAAGAAGACTCCAATATTGAGAATTCAAAACAAACGACAGATTAGATCTATCTCATCCACAGCCTGGCACTGTAACTACGGCACTGTAATTGCGTTCATTATTACATGAATACATTGACCCAAGGGGAGGAATCTTAGATAGCAGATAATTTATCCCAGGGAGAATTCACATTTAGAATGATCTCACTCCTTCATGTACACAATTTGTATCCTCAAAGTGAAGAAATTCATAACAAAACTCGAGTACAATACCACTCTCTTTGAGACAGATTAAATAGAAAGCACTTTTCTCCCTTTTTGATCTTTTCCAAGCACTCAGTCCTTTATCCATACACCTTGCCCTTTTTGCAAAGCACTCAGTCCTTATTTCACTCACTTGCCCCTTTTTCAAAGCACCTTGACCTTTTTTCAAAGTACCCAGCCCTTTTTTCACACACCTTGACCTTATTGCAAAGCACTCAGTCCTTAATTCACACACCTTGCCCTTTTTTCAAACACCCAGCCTCATTTTCGAGCACTTAGCCTCATTTTAAAGCACCCATCCTCATTTTCAAACACCCAGTCTCAATTTGAAGCACCCAGCCTCATTTTCAAGCACCCATCCTCAATTTGAAGCACCCAGCCTCATTTTCAAGCACCCATCCTCAATTTGAAGCACCCAGCCTCATTTTCAAGCATCCAGCCTCATTTTCAAACACCCAGCCTCATTTTCAAACACCCAGCCTCAATTTGAAGCACCCAGCCTCATTTTCAAGCACCCTGTCCTTGAACTTGAGCAACATTCCTTCCACTGTCAAAGTTTATATGCCGAAATATATCCTTTCTAGAATGGATGGAAAGTATTTGCACTACAAGAACAGACAACTCTTCCATGTCACCGTAAAGGCTTACAATCATTTTCTTTCTATTGCCACCCACAAATAAGGACTTGACCCTTGACCTCTGTCCCCTAGACCCTGAAAACCAGTACCTCATCAGTTCATACCCAAGCCCTGTTTACCCTTTTTTTTAATTAATGGACAATCAAAATCCCACAAGACTTACAATGTAAACATATATTTTTTGATGTTAGCTCAACCAATACAGTGACATTTTCAATATCACTGGGTTACAACGAAGCAGATAACATCATGAAAGGATAATCAAGTAAACCTCTGCCAATCACCAATATTTGTCATGTTTCCATAGAAACGATGGCTACTGGCATACAAGGCAATCTGTGGACAATATATTCATCTATGCTCAGCCATATTTTATGACATTCTCGCATCATTTTCAAATGAAGCTACATTTTCAAGCACTCAGCCTCATTTTCAAGCACCCAGCCTCATTAAGCACTCAGTCTAATTTTCAAGCACCCAGCCTCATTTTCAAGCACCCGACCTCATTTTCAAGCACCCGGCCTAATTTTCAAGCACCCAGCCTCATTAAGCACCCAGCCTCATTTTCAAGCACCCAGCCTCATTTTCATTTAAGCTTCAACACAACACAAACAAGAGTTTATGTTTTTTTCCCCGATGGTGAATCTGCGTGGCCCCATTGTCTTCACCAGAATGTTTTCAGGCCCTAGGGTAGGAGGATGCAAAGTAGGTCGGTTACAGGAAGGGCTGAAGTTTTTAATTCCGAAAAAGGGATAGAAATCTACTGAAAGACAAGATTGAATCACCTGTCACAAATGTTACATAGAGGTGAACTGACCACATACATAAATTATCCAAAGGTGTTTTTTTTTAAATCATTTTACTGCCTGTGCCATTTCATTTGGGAAAATTAGGGAGATAAATCCAAAATTTGGGGAAATAAGGTCATGTTTGTTTGCTTAAACAAATGATAATTCAGCTGTGGCTGATGTTTGTTATATTTATTCTAACACAAATTTAACCTGTATGAAGACACATCCTTTCATAAGCAGGAGAAATTAGCCCCAAGTACGTTAATCTGGAGAGATTGCACTGTCATTGATTTTCTAGAACAAGGCCATCCTAAAAAGATGTTTGGCAAAACCCTACCTGGCAAAGTTCAGGTGAGTAGGTGGGTAGGTAATTATTTATTTGATTTTTTCAATGGTTATTCTAGAGCTTACTAATAATACACTGAAAAAATCCCACTCAGACCCCTCAAAACAGGTAGGTAGGGTCAAAGGGGGTCGGCACGTTGAGGAAATGACCTAAAACAGACATCCAAGTCAAAATCAATCATACCATGTAATATCATTAACAAGGTTTATAACTAAAACAAAAATATTTTCACCCCAGGTTCATTTAATTGTCCGTCAAAATTTTAATACTCCACCAAATTCCCAATCACAAGTACCTGCGTGTAGCTAATACAAAACTCTTCCAACAAACAATAACAATTTAGCAGTTCATCTCACCAAAAATCCACAATCCAACGTGAAAAGAGCAGAAAGTGCCAGTTTTTTTTTAGTCCATGCGGTAGTCGCAACATTTTGGGTAGGGTATAAATGCCCAAAAAAAACATTTTTTTTAAATAATGGCCTAATCTTAATTCTACCTTTATACTTCATACAGCAAAACCACATATTAGGCAAAAAAAAATAATATCTGTGTTTAGGGTAACGGTCTCAAAAATGCTAAGGTAGGGTAGGGACAAATCTTTGTTTTTTTCAAAAACAATTAAAAATCGAAAAAAAAAATTCTCCAGGGTCGTAAAAAACTCTAGGGTCGGGTTTTTTCGACAGGTAGGGTCGGGTTACCCGAAACACAGATATTATATCAGCTGATGTGTCGTCTAATATCTTTCCTAAAAACCTTTTTTCATCGTCTCAAAATATAAGCATCTTAATGAGACAGGTTAGCAGAGTCTATATATAGAAACTAAGAACATTACTTCAGAATAAAGTTTACAGTAATGTGAACACTCCTTCGCCACAATGATTGATGTCGTTCGTTTATTGATTCTGTCGCCCCCACGATAAAGACTAACGGTACATTCAAGGGAGATCACTCTTATCATTTCTTGTAGTAAGTTTTACAATATTTACCTCTCTTTCTCAGCAGGAAACCAATCAATGCTTTCCTAAGCATTGACACATAAAACCTCCAGTTAAACTTAATATAGGATGTGAGAACACAACTCAACTCAACAAATTTGAGCACTTCCACTTCCACGACAAACCCTGTATTTGCGACGTTGGTCATGACATTATTTCCCAATTGAAAGTTTTGACATCAAAAACTAAGCGCTTTCTCAATTTTTTTCCCAATATGAATGTAAAAATTCCCAATAAATCTGAAGAAAAAATTTTGGTTCAATTCAGCCAAAAATTGACAAAGTTAAAGGCTTTTCTTTGACATGCAGTTTTATAAATAGCAATTGATTTCCATTAATTAATCACTACATCCTTTACTTTATTCCTAATATTTTTCTGTAGTTGCTAGCCAATTTCTATATGTTCAACGCGCAAAAATTCCCAAATGGAAGGGCATGTGGCACACTTCTTCCGAAAATAACCCTGATGTAGATTTGAGTAAAGCACTTTCAAGGTGACGTCATCAACTTCCATTGTGTTGTTAATATTGAACTATTTGAGATATTAAATTAGATTTCTCGAGCAACAGCTAACGTTATGAGAACGAGACTCGTGCATTAAGCAACAGGGTTCTCACTAGGATCTGGAAACAGGAGTCCAAAACTATGCTTCTGGAAAAAGTTAGTCCTTCAATGCAATTTCAAAAAAAATGTTGCGGGAAACTGGAGTCCCAGGATGGAAAAAGGAGTCCAAAAAGCCTAATTAGGAGTCTAGTGAGATCCCTCAGTAATCTATGAACACAAATGCAATATTTATTCATGGTACATTTTATCGGTAAAAATTAATATTCTGCCCAAACTAGCAGTGTTCACCACTCACTGTTATGCAGATGTGACCATTGTCATTTGATATTTTATGAGTGAATTATTGATAATAGGTGTTTTTAAGCATCAGTGACATTATTGCAATATAACATGTCATAAACTATAAACAGCTTCCCTTAATCGGCGTATGGCCGTAAAAAAGATCAAATATCAGACCAATACGCCTATATATGAGACGGGTGGCACACGCCGGACTTTCCCTAATCTTTGAGAACTACATAATCGCCGACACTCAACGTTGCAACAAAATTAAATTGAGGTAGGATATTTTAAGAAGCATATTAATAGTTAGTATGACCATAAAAATAATATACAGAAATAAATCACCTACTTTCCTAAGCACCGTCATTTTCTGGGTGGGGTTACATCAAACAAACAATTTTTTAAGGATAACCTAGTCAAGAATTAAAACATGCAAAGAGATGAACGATGGAAAATGTTGTATGAATCCGCAAAACCACTAAGCACACAACAAGGGGTCATCAAAAGCCCCCTAGTGATTATGGGTGAAGAATTCAAGGGAGGTTACTATTGGATGAACTAAAACCTATATTGTCAATATCTCTGACAATAAGGGGAACGTCGTCCATTTATCGAAACAAAAACTTTCATTCAACAGTACCAAACAATTATATTTTGAACCTGCTAGCAGGGATTTCCCTCGGTTTTTTCAGCTAGGGGTCCTGGGACCCTCATGTTTGACAAATTGGGGGTCCTTAGTAAATTTGTAGGGTCCTAAATATGCAGTTTATACTAAGTTTATTTTAGGGGTACCAGGGATGCATAGTTAGTTGAAAATGGGAGTCCCTAGAAAGAAAAAGGGACTTGAGATTTCAGCGTCAGGGAAATCCCTTTACTAGTGCACAAAAATTACGAACAAACAATTCTAGTCAAGAATTACAACATGCAAAGAGATGTACAATGGAAAATGTTGTATGAATCCGCAAAACCACTAAGCACACAACAAGGGGTCATCAAAAGCCCCCTAGTGATTATGGGTGAAGAATTCAAGGGAGGTTACTATTGGATGAACTAAAACCTATATTGTCAATATCTCCGACAATAAGGGGAACGTCATCCATTTATCGAAACAAAATATTTCTGTGAACTGTACCAAACAATTTGATGTTGAACTTGCTAAAACACAAATATTACGAAAATTTCGTTAATACATTCAGGTATATGTAAGCTTTTAACAAATTATGTATAATATAACCTTCAACTTCTGGAAAGTAATAAAACTAGAAATGTGTACGCACACGACACAGGTGCCTCTACTTTACACAATCAAGGGGCGTAACTCTGCCCTTACTAAAACAGTATTATTGAAAATCCAAGCATAATATCATGTGAAGAATAATATCCCTATGATGTTTGATACTCGAGGTCAAATACTTTTATATCTTCTCTGTAAGCCTCTACATAAGTGGTATAGTAAGTTCAGGATTTCACAGACACACGTTTTCTGCGTCAGAAACGCAAATTTCAGGCCGAGGACCCGCATTAATGGACAGGCAAGCATCCTTGGGACCTGTTAAAGTGTCCAATTAGCCCATTTCGGTAAATTGGCACTTTTCGTTATTTTAACGTCTTTGTGGTAATTACTTTCACCCAATATCGCCCCAGTGCTTGCACCTTGCAAACGTCTTGGTTACACCTGATCACAATGGCTGATGGGAAATGTCACAGTCAAATATTTTCTCATGGGACCCCATAATTCATCAGTCTTCAAAATTTGCAAACAGGAGGACTCGCATTTAAAAAATCCAAGGGACAACCTTGGCATTGGGCCCATTGTGACCACAAATCCAGACCCCTCTACCACATCTGCAGTCTTCACGATAACCCACTTGCCCGAAACAAGTAAAAAATCCATTTTGTCTGCCCGAACGGGAAAGTCGTGTTCGTAGTCTGGTCTGACAAGCTGTCACAAAAATTGATGTAGTAATACGCAATACTTAGACAGGTTTTCATTATTTGTCAAGTTTGTTTGTGTAACAGCACTTTTTCATCAACTATTGTTACCAGTCTTCGTTTCCGTTTAACAAATCAAGCCATCCATCTAAACATCATGCTTCTTCGTTATTTTAATGGTGCTGTTAATTTTATTCAGGCAAGTGAAAGTGAATTTGGGCAAGAGGAAATTGCAAGCTGTCTGACCGAATCTGCAAGTCCTTCAAAAAACATTATCGTGAAGACTGCATCTGAAATTTCTGGAATTTTTGCAATTAAAAGAGGCGATCATGAATGGTATATAAAGTTCTATATACCAAAGGTTTGTAGACAGGTAGCGTACCTATGACTTCCCCAAAATAAAATTGAGGCAGGAATTTTTTCACTAACAGTCAACACTAGAATTCATGACCATAAAAGATAATGAATAAGAAAATAAATAACTTTTTTAAGGATAACCTAGTCAAGAATTACAACATGCAAAGAGATGTATGACGGGAAAATGTTGTATGAATCCGCAAAACCACTAAGCACACAACAAGGGGTCATCAAAAGCCCCCTAGTGATTATGGGTGAAGAATTCAAGGGAGGTTACTATTGGATGAACTAAAACCTATATTGTCAATATCTCCGACAATAAGGGGAACGTCTTCCATTTATCGAAACAAAAACTTTCGTTAAACTGTACCAAACAATTAGATTATGAACTTGCTAGCAGGGTTTTCCCTAGGATTTTTCAGCTAGGGGTCCTGGGACCCTCATGTTCGACAAATTGGGGGTCCTTAGTAAATATGCAGTTTATACTAAGTTTATTTTAGGGGTCCCAGGGATGCATAGTTAGTTGATAATGGGAGTCTCTAGAAAGAAAAGAGTCTTGGACATGAGATTTCTGCGTCAGGGAAATTCCTTTGCTGGTGCACAAAAATTATATACGATGAACAATGTTGTATGAATCCGCAAAACCACTAAGCACACAACAAGGGGTCATCAAAAGCCCCCTAGTGATTATGGGTGAAGAATTCAAGGGAGGTTACTATTGGATGAACTAAAACCTATATTGTCAATATCTCTGACAATAAGGGGAACGTCATCCATTTATCGAAACAAAAAGTTTTTTGTGAACTGTAACAAACAATTAGATTTTGAACCTGTTAGCGCTAAATAATTACTAAAATTGGTTAGTATACTCTGGGCCCGTATTCACAAACGTTTTAAGACTGAATCTCAGACTTAGACTTTAAAATTGCAAAAATTAAATTTACAAGCATTTCGTTTTCATTATATTTAAACAGATAAATTTTTGCCTGAATATTTCTTGTTACCCACTCTACACTTTTGCCATGTTTTATCAAAATATATTGTGTAAAAATAACGTAGGAACAAAATGAAAAATTTACCATTTTAAAGTCCAAGTCTGAATTTCAGTCTTAAGACGTTGGTGAATACGGGCCCTGGTCTGTAATATGACTATCCACCTTTCAGGAAAAGGGCCAGGGTTCTCACAATGATTTGATAACAGGAGTCCCAGGGAAAAAATAGGGAGTCCAAAAAAACACAGGAGTCTAGTGAAAACCCTGAAGATGAGACCATAGTTGAGCCTCAAACACACAATGGAATGGTGATAAGTGGTGTACTACACCAGATTGTACCAGTACGACGACACTTACCGGTGTATTGTTGAGTTCCAACTCAGCTCCCCCGCTAGTTCCCCGGTCTGACGTCATGAGGGTCGCCGAGTTTTCTCCGCTATAGAGCCTCAGGGCCACCTGTAATGATAGAAACAGGATATTAATTAACGTTCATACTTCCACACACAAAGAGACATGTATGCAATGTTTGTTATCTTCAAGAGATGTCCATAACACTGCAAGCTTGACTATTCAGTGTTTCTTTTCACTTCTAGGGGAATGGTGGCGGGGCCCTTAAATAGGGGAAAATAGCGTTGTGAGGGAAAATAGGGTTAAAAAATAATGCGCATTTAAAGTATACATGTCTATGTCTGTATTCACTACACTTCTTTGTTGCATTGATGTAAACATGTAAATATGCTAACAGATTAGTAAGTTTCATTACAGGTCAATGTTTCTATCTTTCTGACTAAAAATATCAACAATACTGGCAACATCTCCAATTTAAAAAAAAAAAGCTGTAGGAGGGGAATTTTAACAGAGAATAGGGAAAAAAAACATACTTTTGAGTGAGGGGAATAGGTCCGAATTTCGGCCCTAAAAAGGCCCCCAAAAAAACACTGCTATTCAACCACATTGTCAGTAATCAGAATGCTCAACCCTCGACTAGAGGTTCTCATTTAGTATCACATATTTATACAAAAGCAGCGATTTAAATAATTTTACTGCCTCAATTGGGAAAATAGGCGCCATTGGTCCCAAATTTGGGAAAATAAGAGCTTGGTTAGTTTACTTATAAATGTTTTAATTTCCAGCTTTTGCTGAATGTATTATTACTTTTTCATCTTTCATCTCAAAGTGCTCTTTTCACGATGGTAGAAAAGTCAGTAAAAAAATAATAATTTAAGACAGGAATTAAAACAGTGTTTCTCAACTTTCAGACTTATATAAAAAAAAACGCTTTTCTCAGCATATGTTACTACTTATATTGTAAGTATTGAATAAATAAATACTCAAGACAAACTTCAAATGATAATATTGTTTTCATACACTTGGTATAAGCAACTGGTACAATGCTCTACGTGGTATCAACCATGTTTATTGCATAATAAAACCAAGCAGGCCATAATGTTTGCAGTACAAAAATTGACATTGTTCGAAGGATATCTTAGCATTCAAAATCACAGAGGAATGTTTAACTACAGCCCCTTTTCTATGACAAATTTGGGGCCAACATTCAGCCTCATTCCCCAAAGAGTGAAGTATGTATTTTCCTCCAGATTTGTCAAAATTTCCTTAAAAATTATTTTTACCAGTTATTTCCCTGTAGGAGTCGTATTTCCTTAGTCCAAATGTGAATATCAGCGTAGTCTACGTTTGAAACACTCAAAAAAATCTATAAACTAGGAAATTTAACCAGTTTCACTAAATTTATCCTGCATCCAAACAATATATTTTGGTAAAATGAAGTCCTGTAATTTCCCCAATTTGACAAATATGATGCAAATTTCCCCTTTTAAAAGGCCCCGCTTTACTGAAAGAAAGGGCTGGACACAGATGCGCCGCTACGGGCTTTTGAAGTCGGAAAAGAGACGTAGCTCCAAACATTGTAACCAAAATCAAACTGGACCTGTATGTTATTATCCTATGCTAATGTGGTCAGATATGAATTGAATCCATCAATCCTTTCAAGAGCTAATGATTGTAAACCAATTTACCCATTACGGACAGGGATAACACTTCTTCAAATGACAGGGGGGGGGGGGGGGGGGGGGGGCATAAATTAACCACAGTTTTGCAGTTAAGACATAATAAACGGGGTCTTTGGACCCTCGTGTTTGATAAATTGGGGGTCCTTAGTAAATTTGTAGGGTCCCAGATATGCAGTTAATACTTGACAAAAGTCTATTTTAGTGGTCCCAGGGATGCACAGTAAGTTGAAAATTGGGGTCCTGAGAAAGAAAAGGGAGTCAGGGAATCCCTGCAGATACAAAACCTCATGCTAAAATGATACAAATATCAAAACAGAAAATAATTTAACCAACAAAAATATGATTAATAAACAAAGCACCAGCATTTAACTACAGTCATCAGCTACGAGTATATATACATAAACTGCCCTCCAAAAGTTTCTTCACACATGAACATTTTGAATTTCATTACTTTTTTATGCAAAATTTCAAATAAGACATGTATGACCATGAAGTAAAATTATTCATCCCACTTCTGTGATGGGTAGTTCAGAATTAACAATGTGCACATCTCGGCAGCAGCATCAATCGGACATCGTCCAAAACCAACATTTGTATGTGTAAATGATCTCACACAAAAAATAAGATAATTTGTACCAGTACAAATTTATAAATACTTCTACAGAAACTTATTGCTGTGTTAAAAAAGCATTTTCGATTTATTGCATGTGACACAAATATGAAAATACACGTGTACAGGAACTTTTGGATGGCAGTGTATAAATTATATTATCAAACCACAATAATAGTTGCCTGAGGCCATTTTCTGCTCATGATAACATTGTCACTCTAGTTTTACAAGGTGAAGTTTGCTTCAATACTGTACTTCGACTAAGGGCAAGGTCAAATTTGTACATGTTTCTTGTCTGTTAATTTAGTTCGGATGTTGGGAAATTTTATAAATGTTTCAGGCCAACTATGGTTTTGTGATGTTAGCTGTTAACAAAATTAGTTGAGGTGCAAAAGCTTGAATCAATGCCGCCCCTATTACTGGCTATTCCAGGAGTATAAATTTACTAGATCACTAAAGGACACGTTGACCAAATATTCATAAATCGATCAAATTTTATGTGAAAAGTAGACATTAAGCAGTTGTACATGATTAATAATGACCACATTTTCATAGGACCGGCATATTAGCATATCGATTCATATGAAAGCGAATTATTTCTAATTATTCAAAGTTTAAATTCTAATCCAATAAAAGTAATAACATTAACAAGTCAAGCATGACACATGCTGAAACAGAGTTGGACTGGATTTGCAACCAACGATGTATTGGATTTGAGTGGGGAAAAAAGAGACTACACATGTATATTGGTTAGGGAATGGGGCCCATATTCAGCCCCAATAACAAGGACCCTGTACTCTGAGGGAATTGAGCCTTTTCTTTCGAAGTACAGACTTTGCCTTAATTTTTTCAGAGCACAAGCCAATTTGGACAAGTTGCTGAACTAAACCACTAGCCCGTGACTTCGAGCCCCGCGTCGACTGGGGTTTGATCACGAACTTCATAATCCCTAAATTAGACGCGAGTACTGGTTGGAAGCAGTCATAGAGTGATTAGTATAAGTTGTAAGAACTTGTTTCACAATCAATGAAACATAAATAAGTTTAAACTAAATCATTCTAACTGGCCAAAAAATATACAGCACTGATTCATTAACAGATAGTCAAAACTATATATCTGTACAATTTGTTAAAATCACAAATGGATTTTTTTTCTATTTCCATGAAAAGTATATTCACTTAAATTAAGAACTTACTCATTCAGGCTAGCACTCGGTACGTTCTGCTAGCCGGAATTCAAAGTTACCAGCCCCGGGCTAGTGGGTTACTCAGCCCTTTTTCCCCCAGATTTTGGGAAGTAAGGTGGGGCCTTTCAAACGGGGAAGTTTGGGTCATGAATTGCCAAATTGGGGAATTTACGCAACTTCATATTACCAAATTTATTGATTGAATGCAAGATAAATAAAGCAAAAAAGGATGAATTTCTTGTTTTAAAGTGTGTTTCGAATGTTTCAAACACAGTGCCGATAATTACGTTTAGACAAGGAAAATACTACTACAGCAGGTAAAAATTTGCCATAAAAAAGGGGCTGGTTACTGTGAGGTATGCAAGAGCTACACATGTGTGGCAGCAAAATGATCAGTTTTCAGAGTGACAAGTTATATCAAGGAGAAATATTACCATACACAGCTTCTTAAGTTCTTAACCGAGTTGACATGCTGACATGTTCAGGGGTACTATTTGACCCTGGTGTCGACCCTTTGACCCGTATAAAGTCCCAAAATGCCACATTTTGACCTTAAGGATATTAGCTGAAGGGACCATTTAAATAACTGGTACTTTGGCTATAAAATGATAAAATCCAGTCAAAAATTATAAAAATGACCCTCGAGATTCAGCATCTAGTGGAACCCCTATATGTTGAAGGAATCATTAAGTTGTGACAGATACTCATGCACAGTGCTTCAGATTTCGAAAAGATTGTTCAAAATATTTGCTGGCATCTGGGTCCGAGAGTAAACTATGGAAATTACTGGCGGTCATCCTCTAGCGGTGTCTATAAAAACGTAGACAGACTGGAACAGTACATGGACGCTACCAGTACTCAGCAACTTCGGCGCATGCATGTGACATGAGATGTACAGTTATGAGCCAAATGTTTTACTTATTTTTGCCATCCAATGCATTGTTCCATTTCAAAGTTCATTTTAGTATCCATTCTCCATAATACGTGTGTACCCTCACTCTATGTTTATACATGTGGCTATTTAAACCAAAATAAGGGAATTTAATAAAACTTTCATTCTTTCAGGTTTTAAAATCTAGAAATAAAATCATGGAAGGAATTTCTCTGAAGCTGATGCCTCAATTGGGGTTTTCTTTTTAAGTGTATGTTAGTGTCTGCGTACTGGCAAAATAGCACAAATTTTGGCCGCGACTGTAGCATGTGCGGTGCCAAATTCTGCATACGCAGTGGGTTGTTTGCAATCACTACTTCTCATAACTTTTAGAGCAATGTTTTATCGGAAAAGCTACAAAGACCAGATAATGTGAACAGGTTATTAAAATTCTGTGAAGTGTCCGCGTACCAATCCTAACCACATCAACCAGTACAAGTAACCGTTTCCTAGTTGAAAAGGGAAAATTAAAATGATCAGTTGTCTTATAGGGTTATACAGCTGAGCGTCATACCAGTGATTAGGGGGATTGTGGGTTCAAACCCCACAGTGGCCGAACTTTTCCCTCTTGATTTTATCCAATGGTGGCAGCCGTGTTTTGACAGCACACTGTCTTTGAGCCTCAAATGCTGGAACGGGGAGGAGTATAAAGGTGTCGGGATAGCACCAACCCATTTAGCTCAGTTAGTAGAACACCATACTAGTGTTTAGGGGGGGGTCATAATTACAAGTCACAATTTTTCCACTTGATTTACTACAAGGGGATCAAACTTCCATTTTTTGACAATATTAACAGCCTGTTTCAATTCATTTCATGTCCTAGCAAAAGTTTAGACAAACATTGTGCTATTTCAATTTAAGAGAATACTGTTTCCATGATAACCTTTGTTTGGAATGTGGAAATATAGTCAATATTAATTTTGGCCTAGGAACACTGAAAATAACTAGGACAGTCTTATCAGTAGTGTCTTAGATGAAGTCTTTCTGTTCAAGTTAGTAAAACTGTGTCATTGTGAAAAAACTACAGCGTGGAGTAACGATAGTGCAAACTGAAAACGTTGCAGCGTGATAAAAATTCATGGGCGCCGCCATCTTGGAATGGCTGCCAACCTCTTTCCGTTTACAACAATATTTGATTTGAGAAGCGTTTGAACGAATATTACCCGTATTCGATACACCAAAATGCAATAAATTATGAGAGCCTAAGTCCACAACTCATGGTGCATCAATTAGAAACACATAAACGTCAAATATACAGGGTTAAACGCAGCTGGTCCTACGATTGGAGGTCACGAGGAAACGTGTTTGTTTTCCAATGAAGGATTGAAAACAAACATGACAACCTAATTAAACTTCAAAATAAGTCCACAGAAGTAAAAATATTGTCGAACTTACGCGCAGAAGACTTGAGCTAACAAAAACTATTTATCTCCAATAACTAGAACGTCTAATACCGATTGATGCAATACTCAATATGGAGGCGAGTCAAACGACTGGCCCAAAATCTGATGGTTTCTCGATGTTTATACCCACCTTTGGTTGATATTCCAAGATAAAGATATAAAATTCCGCAGATCAAATATTCATCTACGATACTAAATCCAGAACTATTAGCCTGCAGACCGAAAGGCTTGGGAAAAAGGGAAAATTCTGGCCACAAGTCGTGACACTGTTACTATTTTTGCCCTGATACTCCAGTCACATGGTCCGCCTATTTCCAACATGGCAACCGACATGTATACATATTCATTCGGAGGTCAAATAATAACTGTTGGGATTAATAAACAATTTTAAAGTGACAATATGCTTTTTTATTTCTATTATAAGTTGTTTTTCATAGGCTAATGAAGTTATTTATGTATATTTAATTAGCAATGTTGTTTTTCCATCGGTTAAAGTTGATTGGCGCGTACGCACAACGCATTGCGTAGAAGGCGTGCGGTGGGGAAATAGATATTTATGTCGTATTAAATTCACATTTTTTAAAAGACAATATATCTACTATGTATTTCATTTAGACCGCTTATAGCACAATATTTTTTTTATTCCTCAAAGAATGTTATTTTGGGATAGTTTAGCTCTATTCTGCAAAATATGTACGTACTATTTACCCCACAAGAGCCTCTAATTTATTTCCGCAACTATTCATGCGTGTCCGAAACCAAATCGCACATGTTTTAGGAAGACACGATTGCGACATAGCTCCAAATATTTTCGATAAAATGAACGCTGATATTTTTGTGTTGGGTAAGATTTCTTAAAGTATCGTAAAAAATGTAAACATTCGGGTATGTTCCATGCTCAATATAGACCAGAAACCTGAGTTTAAAAACCCCTTCCTTTTAAGGACAGCATGTGGCATACTTGTACACAAGTCCAAGGGAAGTAACTACGAAATAATACGTTTTTAATGAGTATGAGTTGCGTACCTTGGAACATGGAATCCGATTGATATTTGAAAAGACATTTACAATATTTACCTCCATTGTTCTAAAGTAAACGATGATAAAATAATCAGACACCGTGGACACATGGCTCAGAAAGTTGAATTATCGTATATTTGGGAGTTACTCCTATAAGTACTTATCAGTTTTGCCTGTCAAAATGGTTGATGATTAAGAATAAGGGGAGGTAAACATCGTAGATGTTGGAACTGTATATGATAGCTTGCACATACTAGTGCATTTCCTCGTATGGTTCCATGTAGCCCCGCATACGTGTCTCTGTACTCCGACTTTTACACGCGTCGTTCGTGTACAGCGACAGTATAGAGACGTGACGTCCGTGGCTGGACTAGGTTCCATGGAACACATACACTAGAATTTTGTTGTTGAAATATCCCAAAAAGGGGATCAATGTAATGTATGGCATAAAAATCCACTCACACTCAATATTTCGGCCACACTGGGCCTTTATCAAGAGCAAAGAACACAATTGTTCCCACAGTGGCTATATATAGTATAGGTTTGTATGTCTAATCATCAAATGCAAAACCATTTTTTGCATTATTGCAATATCAATATTACCGTTTTGCATTTGATCCCCTTTCTGGGATATTTCAAGATGTAATTATTTGGAAAACCTCATTTACACTAATATCTTCAAGACGTAGACGATGTACTATAAAGAGGGCTTAATAAAGTGTACGTTCCGTTCCGTTCCGTTCCGTTCCATTCCGTTCCGTTCCGTTCCGATCCGTTCCGTTCCGTTCCGTTCCGTTCTGCTCTGTTCTGCTCTGTTCCGTTCCTCTCTGTTCTGCTCTGTTCAGTTCCGTTCAAAAACAGCATACAAATGCAAAATAAATTTTTATTCCAGATCTACAAAAAATGGACAGTTTTACAATTTTCAGGTAAAATTTTCTCGGAGTAGATGCATTTTGTCTCTTAAAATAGGACGACAATCATGCTTTTATTAAATATTTATTGTATTAATCAGGTTAGTAGCTTAGTAGATTTAACAGTTATTTGGACACATATATAACTTACATATATCTCGGCTTTATCTTAATTCAGAATATGACCTTTAAATATATAAGGTGTAATGGATTTGTCTGAGAATTGAATGAGAAGTTTTGCGCTATCATGAAGAATCTTAGGCGCTGTTTTGTCCGCCGTGTAGCAGAAAGTGACGGGAATGGTTATTTCCCTCCCCACGTGCATACGAATACGGTAGCAGACGTTTCTGTTTCACCTGCCACCATTTTAGTAATTGATCGTAAATAATTATCTTAAGTGCTTTGAACAATAAACAAGCAAGGTATTTACTAGTCACTATTTTATATTGCTCTTCAAAATTGGAGGAAATAAAAAAAACGTCGTATCTGCAAAACTTAGCTCAACAAATCAGGGGAGGTAATAATGTGATTTAAACAAATATCATCGTGTATGACACATTGGATTACCTCCCCTACGTCGCTGAAATTTAGTTCTCGACAGCGGGACGTCGAATCCATCAGTGGTCCCAAATTACTTAGATACTCACGTGACCAAGTTAGACAACCGGTGCTGGAGTACATATATGCCTCTGGTGTGATATACTGGTTTCAATAGCGCCACATTCGGTGTTACTTTGATACATACTTAACGTAACGCTGAAATATATGGCAACATACCTTTCCCCCAACCCCCATAACTGAGAGGGGGGAGGGAGAACCCCTAATGTATCTCCCTCACCCACACTTGCAGCGTCACTACTGGTCTGTGCTGCTCGTATTTGGCGTAGAATTAAAAACCATCCAGGGTGCAGTAGATTGATACTTGAATAAAATTGCTTGTCAGCTAAGGTACGAATGCACATACAGTAAAACTTCAATAATAAGACCACCCTCAGGATCTTTGAAAACTGGTCTTCTTCTTGAGGTTTTCCAAATATTGAGGTTGAATAAAGAGCAAAACAGTGAAAATGGACTTGAAAATTGTGTTCCGTTTATTTTGAGGTGGTCTTGTTATTAAGGTGGTATTTAAGTGTGGTTAATAGAATATATTATAATAAAAGTTTTTGTCACATGCAAATTCTCTTGGTATTTTCTTAATTATCACATATTTAGAATTACTCCTATAAGTGATTTTGCCATTCAAAATGGCTGATGATTAAGAACAAGGGAGGTAACTATTGCATATATGGGAACACTCGGAACACCTCGGAGATATAAATAACCTCGGAGATATTATGGTAAGAAAGTAGTCCGCAAGATGGCCGCCTACGAGATCTATATATATGTTGTACCTGTCTATTATGGAATCGAGACATATACGATATTTCTGGGAAACCAACATCAAATAAATTTGGAACGACAAATAAATATTTCCCTGATAATGAAATAACATCAATTTGTAGGAATTGTTGGCGAAAAATAGAAAATTTTGATGCATTCAGAAGGTAATCTCGTGATTATCTACTCGGCGTTATTCGCCGGGGACACATCACATTGGGTGTATCCATCCAGTTACTTATGAGGTATGTATTCCGAGCTCTGCCGGATACCGCCGAGTAGTTACGATTGATGTGGGAACTATCTGTTAGTTGAATGTCTCGATGAGCGCCCCTTGATGTCGACGAAACAGTCTCAATTTCGGTTACAACACTGTTGCGTTATTAAAACTAGAGATAGAGATAGTTATGATACGTTTCAGACATGACTAGTGGGTATTAAATTAACGAGTAGCACAATGTAACAGCAATGCATAAATCCAGATGTCCCACAAAAACCTTACCCAGGATTATAGTCTACATGTGGCTTACTGATACAATCTATTTTCCAGCGGTCTCCAGCGTGCATTTACTTTGTTCATTTAGATTCAACGAAAACAAAAGACTGGTAAAATGACTTTTTCAAATTTGAAGTCCAAGCATGAATTTCAGTCTGAAAATACCAGCATTCGTGAATAAGGACCCTATTCATTGCAAGACTTGGATTGACCGTTTGCAGTGTGCAATAGTACCGGGCCGTGACTGGTTCAGCAAGATGTAAGATTGTCAGTATTTTTCTGCACAAACGTATCGAGACCCCGTCCAAAATACGTAAAAAAATCCACAAAATCACGGTCACCATCATCACAAAATCAACGATTTCGATATTGAATGACAAAATTATTTTTAAAATGTCTATAATTACGAATCATGGGTATATTTGAAGGTTACGAATTGCTGTGCAACATGAAAAATGCCGAGATGGCCTATAACGATTGCTAGTCACTCCCGATCCAAAATGAATTTCGATAAATTCACCGAATTTCAGTGGATTTCGGTAAAGTACCCTTTATCGAAAGGTTAACCAATCCGCGTCAAGGTTACAGAAGAGAAATTGCCACGTTGGTTAACGTAAGATTTGATTGGTTTACACAACTATGATATGCAAATAGCAAAACCATGTTAGTACGGCTTCGCCGAAAAAGTAAAATATGATTCTGAACTGCGAGTAGATTTTGGTAAACAAAACCAACCTAAGTTAAGTGATGGACGCATATATATATGAGGGCTGCTATTGGATTTACAACCTCTTATGTAAGTGACGTCATTTCAAGAAAACGCAACATGTGATGTCACTATTTGCAAACAGGAAACACTATTTACTCCATATGTTCACTGAATTTTCATAATGCCATATGGGGCAAATATGCTTACTGTCAGTGCATGATGACGTCACATGTGACGTTTTCTGGAAATGATGTCACTTAAAGCAGAGGTTGGAAATCGTACAGTAGTGCTCATATATGCATTTACATTAATCGAAAGGTGTATTCATAATTATGCTGATACTTGCATGCACACTGATGGGCAATAAGTATTGCCTTTAGATGGTAATAAAAATTGTATAAATTATTATAATCATATCAACTACAGTACACTCTTCCCAGAGTGGACCTCTCTTGGACAACACATCCTCTTCAACAACAGTATCATTTTCCCCCAGTGAGCATTACAGTCAAGTTAACCTCTCTAGATCAACAACTTCTCAACTACAGCCGGACTTGAATATCATCTTCCAAATGGGCGTGGCTCGGCATTGTACCCACATATAATATACATGTATTTTTTATGATCAAGAGCATTGCAATGGAACATATTCATGTTTACATCATGTTTCGTGGAAGAATTTCTGGGGATAAAGTCTTTCGACTACAAAAACTTAGTCAACATTTGTGCACAAAACGTCACCGTAAATTAACTCGCCGACGATCAATATTGTCTGGGATATTTATAAACACAATAATATTTCGTGCCCATGTAAACAATGGTCCGACGATGTTTTATTCCAATATTCAACGCCCTGTACACTTTTGGAGATGAGCGTTTTTTTTCTTCGATTGTTTTAATCAAATAATACGTACAGTCAAACCTCAATAAAAAGGCCATCATTGGGAACCTTGAAAACTGGTCTTCTTATTGAGGTGGTGTTACTTTTAATGTTGAATAAAGAGCAAAACAATGAAAATGAACTTGAAAATTGTGCTCTTAATTTTTTAGGTGGACATGTCCAACTTTCATTACGGTTGACAAGGGAGACAAATCGATCAATGAAATTTCTGGTTGTCTGCCCTGACCAAAATGACCAGTCTTATATGTTTTACAACCGATTAATCTGATAAGAGATAAGACCCCATGCTGGGAGATACCATAAAATATTGCTGTGTCCAACTTTATGTCACACTGATAATAGTATTATTATTTTCACAGCTTTATAGTGTGTTTACTTAACTACTTATATATTTAATAAAACATCTGACATTGGTTAGAGGTCAGACATTTCCATTAAATATTGGATAAAAATACTTAACGAACAAAGTATACTTTTTAAAACTTATAAAATGCTTAAGAATGATGCTGACGATGGCCTATCATACAATGGGAGTAATTGGGCATATAATACAAAGAACATTTTAGAACAAATAGGATTGTCAAATATGTGGAACAACCAATTTAACATGCTTATTAATTACAACACTGTTAAACAACGAATATTAGACATTTTTCACTAAAGCTGGTATTCTTCAATTAATAACTCAACTCGCTTAGAAACATACAGTCTATTCAAACACTCATTTAATTTAGAAAGATATCTCGACGTAATCAAAGAACCTAAATATTGAATTATGCACCATTTTCGTCCGAGGCATTCTTTCTATAATCATTTAAAACGGATAAAAATTGATACCGTTTCCCACTTCGACTTCGAAAAGTCCCTTTATGGTGTTCGGAGGAAATACCCATACCAGATCGACCGTAAATGTGCATTATTAGGGAAACATGTGCGTAGCGAATGTCGACCAGTTAAACACATTCATTTGCCTTTTTTCGACGCAGCCGTACTAAGATGGTTTTGCTATTTGCATATCAGTGTTGTATAAACCAATCAATCTTACATTAACCTTAACATTGTTTTTTCAAGATATTTCTTGTTTACGCTGCCTCTTCACAGTCAATAACATGTCTAAACTATTCTGTTTTTAAAGTATAATTATAATCTATTCGCAGTTTTTCGCTTTTTCCTAGACAAAATGCGGTTGAGTTTTGAAAAAAAATAGTTTAAAGGCTGTTTAAATCGAATCGTGATTGATAAAAGTAATGGCTTTTGGTAGACACCATTTTCTGATTTACGATAAGAGACTTGAGCTGTCACGATGTTATTTCTTGATAGTATACGTCTCGCGCTTTCGCTAGAAAATAAAAAGCTCAATGGACCCGGATATTCGAATGTTGTTGTTTGTTCATACATTTAACCAATCAATCGGACACGTTCGCATTTGTTACGTGTTAGTCCACAAGGACAGATTCTTCTGATAATGCGTTGACATGTTAAATATACTGTATATGTAATACTATATACACTTGTTTTGGCAATAAACAAAATTGGATTTGTCTAGCGTGTTTTCAGTCAAAATACGGGAACAGTAAAGACGTCTCGCCATTATCGTGCATAAAATAAATTTGCATAAAATAATTACAAATACGCCCATCTTTTGTATTTCCATTTCCAATTAAAATTACAAAATGAAATACGCAAGATAGGGCATATACTGTGGTGCACGCTAATAGTTATACCGAGTAAAACATTTTAATATATACTTTCCACGTTGCCAACGTACCGCAGATTTGTATAATTATTTATATTAACAATAAACTATTTGTTTGATTTTCATCTGTGTAATGTATCCACCATTATTGAAAGTTTATTAACAATACAATAAATATTTGTTTATCTTCACGGAGACCTTCGGACTGGAATTTTAGTGCGATACCGGCTGCGCTAGACGGAGATTCGTGATAAATCATCATTATTATCTTAACAGGTAACACCAATGTGCGTTAGCAATTTACATGCTTTTGTCGCAACTGATAGAGATGTTTACAAATGTGTTTAAACTTATTATTTCTGTGAGGTTTCTATAAAATCCACAAGTCGGTCATATATGCAGAAGGCGAAGCGCTGACAAAGCATCGTATATGCCCACTATAATGCATTTGTACATAAATGGGTCATAACTAATTCGACTGCCAGTGGTTTAGAAACATTGATACATAAGTTTATCTCCTTTTCAAAATTAACTTTTTTGATATTGTTTTCTTATTCAAATACACATTCCAAAAACACCTTTAAGGGAAGTGAGCTTAATACGGCGACGAGGCACATGTCCGCCGCATAAAGCTAACGTGAACTTAATGCGGTGCTCTTCGCCGCATATAGTTAACACATGTACTTAAGGCGGCGTTCTTCGCCGCATGTAGTTCGTGCGCGAACTATATGCGGCACGGACTATATGTGGCACTACAGAGCTTATCATGTAAAAAACATGTGATGCTAGTAATACGTAAACTGTACAATTTAGCGTTACTTACCTTCGTAATCGCTGAGATAGTGTGGCTCCTATCTGTACGAGGCTTAATATCATTAACAATAAAATCATAAACTATGCCAATCAGATATCGTGATAATCTGTACTTTTATATAAGTTCACGATCCGTCTACCATGTCAGGTATTTCTCTGAAATGTCGAGCTCTTCGAGCGTTCATAAGGTCGGCCATTTTTACGCAAAACGTAGAGATTTACGGTCGGTCATTTCTAACGTAACTTTACGCTCTAACTTACGCAAATACCTACGTACGCAAATATTAGTAAAACGCATTTACGTACAAATGTTGTACGTACGCAATAAATTACGAAAATCTTTGATTTACGCAAGCGTAAGTATGTTAGTAAAACGGTACCCTGGTGTCATATGTGTGAACGACAACATTATCTCTAATGGGGCCGTCACACCATAACGTTCTGTTCAGCGTTCTATGAACGTTCTAAAAATGTTTATAATCGTTCAATTTTCGAGCGTTCTATGGTGAGGTGGACACATCTGGCGTGTGACTAACGTGTGATTAACGCTTGACTAGCGTGTGGCTAAAGCATGAGGAGCGTGTACCAGCGACCAAGTAAGACACCCCTGAAAACTATTAGCGTGTGCTGACGTGTCACTGGCGCGCGACGAACGATTAGTCAACGTTAGACGAGCGTGTTGAGCGTGTGACTAACGTGTGACTAACGACAGACTAGCGTGTTGCTGGTGTGTGGGTTTCATGTGCGCTAGGGGTCCGTTCAGTGGTCGTTGACAGGTCGCCAGTGAGTCGTTTACTTCAAAGCAAAGATTGTGAACGATTAATAACAAACAAGTAACGCTAGGGTAACGACTGACTAACAATAGCCGAACGCGTGCAACGTTCGGCGAACGTTAGTACAACGTTCCACGAACGTTCTCCAGCGTTCTCCAGCGTTTAAAGTTAAACATTGAAGAACGCTGGTCTCCATGAGAACTTTTGTGCATGTTCAAAACTTTATTTTCGGACCAGCGTTCTCCGCCGATCACCGACGATTACCAGCGTTCACCAGCGTTCACACAACGCACTTCTGGCGCTACACCGGCGACCACGGACGATTACCAACGTTTCCTCAAACGTCATAGAACGCTGACCAGAACGTTATGGTGTGACGGCCCCATAAGGTGGTGACCAATTAACGATTTCTAGCAGGTGGAGTAATTGATAGTTTGCAATGTACTTTCACTCAACATTAGTCGGCGGTATCCTGATTGTTCTTTTCGTCTGAGCAGTACTGTTTTTCGCTATTATATATTGAGGAGTTAATATACTAGCACCAATTAGCTTTTTTCTGCAAAAATATACTTTCTACTCAAAACACAGTAAACTCTCACGGAGTGTAGTCTATAAATTTTCTAGTTTATTTATATAACGAATGATTCAAACTAATTTATGAATCCGACTGTATGATGATAATTAATGAATTATATTAGTTCATGATATGTGTGGAAGATCAAATATACACCACAAATATTTTAGAACTATTTGTCTGTATTATAATATATGTTATGTTCAATTTCATGGGCCAGTATCTATTTATTTGCTCTGAATTGAAACAAAATGTTTACCGCAATTGAAATTACGTTGCTGCTAAAGAAAATGCGAAATGGCCTTCTAGAAATAAGTAAGCGTGTCCAGTATAACTATACACCATAAACCATGGTCCAGCGAACAATATAGCACGCCAGTTAGATTGAGATAATGTCTTTACAATATGAAATCGAAAGAATAAAAAAATGGAAATCATCAGGTTCAAAGTTAAAAAGGACCAAATTGAAATAATTGTTATCAAATTTACATATTTGTAAAGCTTAAGGAATGAAGATTGTAAAGCCGCTTGCACAAATTTAGATTTCCTTTTATTTACTGAGATATTGGGTTTTAAACCCGACCAGTCCGTTTTCCCTTCTTTGTTTATATAGCCATGGTTCGTGTCTTCAAAGTTAAAAAGGACCAAAATGTTATTTCACAATATTTCTGAATAACGGAATATGTATTGCAGAAATGTTAAATTTTTCAAAACCGTTTGCACAATTTTGATATCTCAATCCGTTGTTGAGATATTAATGATTTCCCACAATTCCCATGTATTTTTCCCATACCCACGTTATCGACGGTGGCTAAGCGAGGCGCTATGAAAGTTGGGTATGCTTATTTTTGAGGTGGTCTTATTATTGAGGTGATCTTATTTTTGAGGTGGTCTTTTTATGGAGATGGTTATTTTTGAGGTGGTGTTATTTTTGAGGTGGTGTTATTTTTGAGGTGGTCTTATTATTGAGGTGGTCTTATTATTGAGGTGGTCTTATTTTTGAGATGGTCTTATTATTGAGGTGGTCTTATTATTGAGGTGGTCTTATTATTGAGGTGGTCTTATTATTGAGGTGGTCTTATTATTGAGGTGGTCTTATTATTGAGGTGGTCTTATTATTGAGGTGGTCTTTAAGTGAGTTTACGGTATAAAAAAAATATACAGATTTTGTTTAAATGACAAAGCTTAACATTTATAATTACGATGAACTCCATTTACAGACCACCTCGAAATAAAGGTCATGTCATTAACAATCACGCCATCTCACAATTAAGACTACCTTTCCAAAACAACGCCCATTCAAATTCGACTGTATATAAATTTGAAGATTGCCCGCCGGTATCTCCGGGTATGCTTGAAGTCGTGATAAGAGGCACTTGAGCAAGTCTAGATCCGTTATATTCAGGGCAAGATGAACAGTTGCCATAAATATTTATATTTAACAAACACAAACTATCGCACAGTAAATGGGACGCGAATCGAATTTATGAAATGACCAGGTAGACGTAGTAAGCAAACGGGTAGAATTGATTTGAAATATAATCAATTAGTTAAGAATATTTATGTTACATGAAAACATTGCGCCGTTTTCTCGTTAATTGCTAATGACATATATGCGGCAGCGTTTCTGGTAAACTCATTCGTACAGCTATTAACGTATGTATGAATATATACGTAAAATGAGATATACTTGCGCAGTGTGCATTTTAGCTCAAACAGACGGACTCTAACATAACTCGCACAGGCGGACTCTAACATATTCGTACTTATAGAATATTTGTGTTATCACAATGGATTAAGCCTCAACAGAAGTATCGTCAGTGTTACGTTCAAACAGTTGCACGTTAAATCGACTTATCTAACAGTGGACTTTGTGTATACGTTGTGAATACTAATCGTAAGTAAGACAAATTTTATCGTTTGAAATATTAATATTATCATCTGATTAAAATTACTGTATACATATAGAATCCACAAGTTACTTATCTGCGCTCACTGAAGACTAATGTGGTTCGGTCTACTTTTAATTAGTAATTCTTAAACATAATAATTCCTCAAATTGTACAGATAATATTTAACATTCATCTTCGAAAATCATATATTACTCGATATACAAAAAGAGATAAGGACAAAAAAAGAGTACCAAGCTTACTAAATTATTCACCTTATCTTTTCATCACACAATACGTAATTATGTCTTACGAATACAAAACGTTCTAAGCAATTAAAAACATGATGTATGAGTTTTTGAAACCTATTTCAGGTATTGCCATTGGTTACCGATAACAATGTTAGTGAAAGGGGAAAAAAAACCGCAAACTCCGGATTTGATGATTTACCTGCTTAGAAAGTGTTTTGTTCGATTTCGAGTTGCAACATTTTCATTGAGAGTTCAAACTGGCAGATTTTGTGAAAATTGTATAGTGTCCATTGAACCTAGAACAGATCATGATTCTCTTTGTACGCTTTGTAATTTAAATGATGTAGATGATGAATTTCATTTTCTTTGTTATTGTTTTTGTTTCGATGTATACCTGTAGCAAACCTCAATAATAAGACCACCATTGGGACCGTTGAAAACTGGTCTTCTTATTGAGGTGGTCTAAATATTGAGGTTGAGTAAAGAGCAAAACAGTAAAAATGGACTTGCATGGATTTGTATGCTAAACCAAGTATGAATATGCATACTGAATACGTTTATTATTAATGTGCTACGGCAGAACTACTTTTATTGTCTTATTATGTAACTGTATTAAAGTAAGGCTAACCTTAAAAAATGTTCGTTTAGCATAACCCTATGAACTACTAACAAGAAATATATTGAAAAGAGATGGTCGGCGCAATTTGAAGGTTAATATTTGTTGTGCAACATAAACAAAATTGCCGACATGTTACGATTGCTGGTCAATCCAGATCCAAAATTGATTTCGGTAATTGAACTGAAATTCAGTAAGGTAACGGACCCCTTATCGAAAGGTTAACCAATCCTCGTCAAGGTTACACACGTTGTTCGGTTGAATAGAAGTTAGTTTAGTGGTTAACGTAAGATTTGATTGGTCTTCACAACACTGATATGCAAATAGCAAAGCCATGTTAGTATGACTGCGCCGAAAAACGTTATTAACTAGCTACTTATCAATCTAACATAATTTTATGCGAGGTAGAGTTTTGCTAAACCAACAATTTTTAAGGAAGACCCATATAAAGGTATCTGTTCTGTAAATATTTCTACCTTGTAGATTTTTACGGTAACACCGAACAATGGCGGCAAGTGAAAGAAGTGTGAAATTGACGATAGGTGAGGAAAGGGTCACCACTGCTGACGTCACTAAAGGGGAAATTATTAACGTGAAGGAAAGGGATCCAGAGGAACTTCACTCTGAACTAAAGGTATTACTTGCGGAGGTGTAGGTGGGGAAGTTACTCTGAAGAAGAAAAAGAAGTGAAAATGGGTGGCTTATGGCGACTTTTAAACATACAGGGTGTTAAACAAGTTCGTACACAACGTTTGAATTTGAGTATCTTTTTAAATGCTCTTTCCACCTATGTCACTTTGGACCAATAGTTTACTTCTGTGTGAGTGTTCTAAATAAAACAGATATTCATGAAAAAAGCTGTATCTTTCATGACGCTAAATAAAGCCAGAGTACACAGAAATATTTTCATTTTATCTAAATTCAAACTTTGCGAACAAACTTTTTTAACACCCTGTATCAAGATGTGTCATTGTAGATCATATAGCGAATATGTTTCTCTAAAATGAGCCAAACTACAAACGAAAACGATAATACCTTAATATATGTTTGGCTTTGATTTCACTTATTACCCCGCAGATTGCCTTTGTGTGCCGTACAAAGCACGAGAACCGGAAGTTATAACCAATACTCCGCACTATACACTCAGATGTCAAAATGTTCTGTTCAGAGCACAAGGATTGTCACGAGTTCTCTCCCTTGATCCCTTCTAGACATATACTGTAGGGGGTTTAAAGGGAGAGAACTCTAGAATATATAAGGACTTACTGAGTGTTTATTATGTTAAAGCAAGTCTGTACACAACCTCAGACCGTTGATTGACAATCAAATCTCAAAGAAAAATACTCCGCACACAGAAAGCAATGTTATTTATATCTGAGACTCAAATATCCAAACCTCATATTCAGCAGAGTAAATTTTGTCGTCTGAGTGCCGAATTCTCTCTCTTTACACTGTCGATAGTTCTCTCCCTTTATATGTGTACAGCATATAATTATACGGGTCACAAGCTCCTGTGGTCTGTGTCACCGGGTACTGGACCATAAAGTTACCCTCTTTTGTATTCATCTATGTTAGTGACACCAACCTTACAGTTTCATTTTTTTATCACATACATCAAAATTTAGATTTAGTCAGATGTAAAGTTAACATAGCTGATCATGCACACACAGTAATACAACTATACCCATTGAGCGAGTTTGACTAGACGATTTATCATCACAAGTTTAGCAAAATGTCTTTACAGCCCATTGTACATTCTTTGCTTTATGTTGAAAATATGGATACTATTATGTATTCAGATTTTTAACATTTTTTACTCGACTCGGCTTTTCTTTATTAACAAAAGGATGAAGAACGGTAACATATGTTATTTCAAGTTTCGTTAAAGTCTTTATTTGGTCCAATGTTGAAGTTATAAGATAAAGAACGATAACTCTGTAAATGAGATTAAGTAAGCTTTCGTTTTTATACACAACCCACTCCATTAATGAAGAACACCCCTAATGGATTCCCAACAAAAAGTTTGAAACATCGGCCGAAAATTTCGTGACGGGTCCGTTTAAGAGCGTTTGTTTGAACAGACGGAAATGAACGGAGACTGCCGACTTTAAATCCACGACACTTACCGAGAGCGCGCTAAGGATTGTGGGTAAATTATTTCTCGTTATCGTTTCACCGATATCAACCCGTTTCGAATCCATGGTTTATATGTCCGTGAATATACACACGAACACTAAACATAGTAAAGTTTGCGTGCCGAGAGCTGAGTAACGCCCCGGCGCTCGTCTTAGGCCGAACATTGACGGAAAGTACCGAAATGTCACGAAAATCATGTCAATCATTTCCGCCCACCTGGTTTCCACGCTTTCTTTATTTGCCTTTTATATTTGTCAAACATTATTCACCATTTATTTTAGTATGTTAAGCAAATAACACGTTACCCGATTCACACTTAACATTCCTCGATTGGGATGAGATATTCAGGATACCCACGCAAGCGAAACGGCCTTGAACACCCTAATAATACACTGAATTGTTAATAGCACAGCAATTTTCTTCACTACATTTTTTCTATACAACAGACAGCTCCCACGTTTTATCTCTGCAGTTCACAGCGAGTTTTAGCCAAATTAATAAAATCATAAACATTCTCTTGGTTAAACGGTTATAAAATTGGTTACTGATGAACACACTAACTACATGAACTGATTCAGAATTTCAGAAATGTCATGTGTTTAGTTTTGTTGGTAGCATGTGTTTGAGTTTTACGCTGAAATTTCGTCTGTATATCAGATACATGCGTGTACAGCGGTGAGTTTACTTAACCAGTGCTATTGATCTTGAGGGAGAATAATCCAAATACCCACTGACCCGATGTTCCAAACTCCCACTCGGAACACCTCGGAGATATAAATAACCTCGGAGATATTATGGTATGAAAGTAGTCCGCAAGATGGCCGTCTCCGAGATATGTTGTACCTGTCTATTATGGAATCGAGACATATACGATATTTCTGGGAAACCAACATCAAATAAATTTGGAACGACAAATAAATATTTCCCTGATAATGAAATAACATCAATGTGTAGGAATTGTTGCGAAAAATAGAAAAGTTTGATGCATTCAGAAGATAATCTCGTGATTATCTACTCGGCGTTATTCGCCGGGGACACATCACATTGGGTGTATCCATCCACTTATGTATGTATGTATTCCGAGCTCTGCCGGATACCGCCGAGTAGTTACGATTGCCAAACTCCACGCAGCGATTATCTCTCCTTGCAGTACAGCAATAACTGATAACTATAAGGGGAGATCACTGCGTAGGAGAGTTTTCAGGATCAAGATCAAATATAGGATCTTTCAAACCTTGTAAAAAGTGTTATTCAAAGCTAAATCTCTTTACATAGTGTACTGTGACAGATATGAACAACCTGCAAAACCTTTGAGGCATTAAATTTAAATGTCATGCTTATTAAGAAAAAAAGATGGACATCAATAAGTTATGACCGATTTTGAAAAATTGATCCTGATTTGATCTAGATGAGTTTCAGTCATAGGTATTATAAAGTAATTTCTTAACATCATGGTGAAGTTTAGTATGTTTTCATTATGTTAATTAGAAGGTATTTGTGTGTATGTTTATGAGAAGTACTGGAAAAAAGTTCAATTGCTTTCATGAAAAGTTAATCCAGATCAGTTGATCCTTTGTGAACTTGGGGCCCGTTTCATAGACAATCTTAAGACGTATCTTATCGTTGCTTTTGTCTTACGTTATCGTAGCTACGAAAATGCGTTTCAGCATGAACGTTATCTTCACTAAGATTATCGTAGAATTTATCGTAACTTTACGAGAACGTCAGAGCACTCTCAGTATGCTCAAAGTATCGTAAGTGTCATGGCGGTTATCGACTTACATCGTGAATTACGTATAAGATCGCGATTTTCCAGACAAAGAGTTAGTTTGGAAACAAAATCGCCCGAAGATATATAAATAGATATCGGTTCGATGAAGAGACCATACATATGATCGTGCAGATGGTCCAGATATGTCTATGAAACGGGCCCCTGGTCCGTAAAGTTCTACCGTGATGAGGCACTCCGAAACAGCTGCCACGGTTAAAATTTTCAAAGCAACCAAAATAATACATGTACGTGCATGAATAATTGCATGGAACTACATGTTAAACATCACATAGGCACATAATTACTCTTGTTAAATCACTCTACTGTTAAATTAAATAACCAGAAAACGCAGGAAAACACGATAATACGCATTCCCCCCGGTTGAGGACACCCAGACCCTCCGCCTTTATTGCCTAGGTTCGATTTTGCCCCTTGGCCATCATCCAGTAGTCCCGCAAGTAACTAACAACTTACCATTTCCCCTGTGAAATTCTTTCACTTTATATACAGCTCATGTTATTTTCTCCCCACGTTGGCCTATTGTTGTCAGCTGTCTTGACTTTTTCCTGTGACGTATTCCATCCATTAAATCCCCTCACCTGGCTGTCCACTTTGGTTCTCCTAGTTATCGCTAATGGTCGGCCAGACAATTCCTTGCGCCTCTGTTCTCTTACGTATGTACCATTGAGCCTCATCAAGTGCCTTATGTTTTGGATGAACAGTCGGTGATTCGAATGAACGAATTAGGCTCGCCATGGTGCCGAACGTACGACCTAATGATTGGAGTGATCTGACGACTGGCTAACCGGCCAGATTTGTAGCCGGGTAGTTTTACAATTTAGTTTATAATTAATGTTATATGAGAAAATACCAAGATAATTCGCATGTGACAAGCAATTTTTCTTCAACTTACTGAGCCAACTGCCCACATGAGCATAATGAATAAGTTATTGTTTATATATCGGATTAGTTTATCAGCGTTTACATTATATTCCCACGTTAAGAAAATTTGCCTATCAATATGGTCGACAATTAAGAACAAGGGAGGTAAATATTTTAAATGTGGGAACTACGGATACCTAGTCTAGGCAATCGTGATGACTGACTGCAATTATGCAGAAAACAGAACATCCCAAACATGTTATGTGGGTAGCTGTTGAACATATGCTAAATTGTTGCCGAAAATTTAAAGATACGTCTGTGTTAAACTGAGGTAACTTCTCTTAATAACAAAAGCATTCATGGCGGTTAAACGCAAGCATTATTGTCGTCACCTGCATTGCCGGTAGTACGGTATAAGCTACCACGCTGCGATTTACAATATTTGTTACCACAAACAGTCATGTTGACCTGACCCTCGGGCAAACCAGGTCTCTATCCCTACAATTATAATGCCGGGTGTGGACAAAGGAACACCTTTTCAAAAAGCGACGGGGGATGTTTTGTCCTCCACTCGCTTCAAATATCAAACAATTCGCCACCATTGTGCTTACAGTTTTCACGATACACGTTTGCCCTCAGCTATGGCCAATTAGTTTCCGTACCCAACTCTTGAAATGTATCGCATCTTCAATATCCAATGTTGATTGATGGCAAACAGGCTTAGGATTTAAATCTTGTGCTAGTTTCCCATCAGACAGTCACGTGACCTTTGCCTGAACCAACAGGGGAAATGGGCCGCGGCGATTGTTTGTGAAATTTTATCGAGATAGTCCGGGAATAAAGGATTTGGCGTATGATAAGGCTATCGAACATTACGCCACAATATCGATTTTTTGTCCAAACATTCTCTTCAACATCAAATTGATCTAAATGGTCATGGGTGTCATTGTCTTGATGTATTTACTTACGTCGGGTTGGAATGTTAGTTTAGAGTGGGGTCTATTCAGATAATTTTTTGACATTGATGTGAATTTGAAATTACTGATCCGTAGAGAGATAGTGTAAAGATTTACTCTAGCTCACTTCACGCAAGGATTTTAACATCAGCTAGTGTTAAATTGCTCCAAATCTCTCCGTAGTAAATTTGACACACATTCGGATATTTAAATATCGTGGTAGGTTTTATCGACAATTGTTGTAGATTTAATAAAAAGGGAAATACTTTCAAAAGCATGGCAGCGAAAGAGAGTGAAGTTAAGCTTACGGTTGGGGAGGAAAGGGTCACGACAGCTGACGTCACTAAGGGACAGGATATTGATCTAAAACACAGAGACCCTGAAAATCTTCACGAGCATGTTAAGGTAACAATAATAGTAATAAAAAAAATATTTTATTATTTTATTGACGATTGAGGGTTATGCATAATAATCTTGCAAATGGCGTATTTCAAACATATCTGAATTTGTCGTTTAAATCCTTTTTGCGCATTTTTTTTCAATAATCATAAAAAACTCAAAAATCAGAATGTATGCTATTTATAATTCGTTCAAACTTCTGCCGTTTCTGCAACAAGAAATAATGATAAATACGTTACACGATGTTTATAACATATCTTGCTTACGTTTATTAGATGAAAGAGAATGTAAAATATATAATATGATTAAATTCACTGCTAAAATTATTAAACCTGGCGTTTTGTCATATGGTTTCATGCAATCGCTAAATAATGATGCTTTGTTACTGATAATTGTTCGCTCGACTCCTTGGCCGCTTTGCCTCATAGATAGGTTCTGTAAAACAGGTGCAAGAAAGTCAAACACATTAAAGGCGATATCACGTGTGTTATCGTTCACAGGGAATATGATTAAGGTGCTGGGATAATTATTTTTTTAAGCTCTGAATTTTTTGACAGGTGAACATTTTTCAAATAGTTTGTGTCACAGCCTACAACACTGGCCATAAATTCGGATAACGTATTGCTGCTATTCAAACTATTTGAAACTCGATATTCGGGTAAATTAAGAAGTCGTTCGCTATCCTCGTATCGTCCATTGAGTTGACCGATCCTTCGTGTTAATAATACTCGGTTATGATGAGAAAATTGGGTCAGGTAAACATCGCCGGTAGATATAGTAGAGATTGTTGAACACTTGAGAAGAGCTCAAGTATTATATATTTATATAATTATAATGATATTTGACGCGAAGATACCCATGATGAAAGAACGATCAATATATTACTCCATCTGTGACTATTTTACTATCGCTGAACTCCACAGGGGTTTGTGACAACGTTTATAGGTCATAAACACTTAGATTCACGCTCAAAGGAATGTGTCAGAAAAAATATTCATGAAGGACAATCAGATATAATTTTGAGTCAATTTACATTCAGCGCAACTAGAACTCCTAAAATATAACGATCGCAATGGAATGTATTATCTATTTAAAAACATTCGGTTTAAAACATTAAAGTAAATTCACGCATCACATGATTTGTGAAAAATCACATTGTTGCTAGTCGGCTTGTATCACCCTGGAGTGTGTAACATATAGTGCTGAACCTTCGTATAAATATTGACATATAAACCATGGATTGGAAACGTCCTACTATGTGTGTTTAGATTTGCTTGAACTCTCGTGAGCGGCGAGATTTCCTTACGAGATCAAACCCGCGATAACAATTTTGAGTTCGATCTTTATTCATAATTTAATAATTGGTTTGAAATCGTGAAATCACATACATTATTAATTCACAAATATTACAATTCATTATTTAACATACGATAAATAAAGAAGTCACCAACTATATTCCGTAATAAAATTATTGTCATGAATAGAGATAGGAGCAAACGTTGACACCTGTTTAACAATAGATAAAGACCAGTTGATTGGTTTTATTCCTCGGGGCTATGCAACACAAATATTTGTCAAATTGCTACGCAGTGATCTCCCTTTACAAAGTGCAAAGAGTAATGCCAATCGCAGCATCTCGGCAAATTCCGTATAGTTCGGAAATACAGTCGAACCTCGTTCATTCGAATTCATCGGGTCCTAAATTTTACTTCGAATATTACATGGTTTCGAAAAGGCCATTTCTATTCGACAGGCATAAGAAGATACATCGGGACCTGATCTTTATTACGGATGATACCGAGTATTCGGATAAAAGGGTTGTCGAATAAACGATGTCCGACTGTATCTTAAAAAAAGCCGAGGTGATCCGATTGGAGTAATGCAGCACCAGGGGAGATAAGCGGTGGGAGGAGTTGCTCAGTGCAGTGCCTGTTTCAGAGACTCAAAGCGCGCTTCTAGACAAGGGACTAGAATGAGTATGGAAAGCCAAATTAGCTTGTTGGAATATGGCAAGCCGTTGACATTGCATTCTTAGAGATATCTGCGTAACGAGCTGTACATGCGCTAAATTTATATCGCAGATCTACGTAAATAAGAATTTCTCGTTAATATTTTTTTTAAATAGTTACCTATATTGGCATTTGAAAAGGAAATACCGAATCCAAATTAGTTAGGACTTCGCGTTTCGGCGTTTATTTTACCTTCATAAGATAAAACAGTGAAATCATTTCGTGCAATGTTTCGAAAGGGACTTGTTACCTTAACCAATGCATTTGTTTGAAGCGGCATGTCATTTAACTCCATTCCTTTTTTCATTTCATTTCAAGAAGTTTGACATTGAGGTATATCTGAACCGAAAGTAACCGATTCTATTTTTAGACATCAAATCGACAGTGTGTATGACCTTGACCTAAATTACTACAGGTTTTTCTAATTCATCTTTATTATTACCAAAAAAAATTCCACGCGTGTTTCATGTGAGAAAGTTCTCCAGTGTCTTATTTCTTGCAAAAATGCCGAATATACAAAAATGAAAATGATTTCCGTCGGCAAATATGTGAAACTTATTTTTCATGCATTGATTACATAGCATTGCCATGACGCTTTAAAATGAATACCGACGGTAGATATTTTTTTCAAAGATTTAAAAATACACAGAAAACATGAAAAAGTCGATCAAATTTGAATGACAATAATTGTTATATATACAATTTATAGGTATGAGAAGATGTATATTTTATATAGGCGTAAGTATGTAGCTTTAATTCATAGATTCGCTCTGGCAGTCGGCTAGTCAATATATAACTTGAATGGAAAGTAAACAGTTTGTTGGGTGTATAAAGTTTTCGATGTTAAAAATGTTTGTTCAGTGTTTGCTGGTACTGAAATAAAATGTAAGCTTTATATATACATATTCACAATAAAACACCGTTTGTAACGTATACCACAAACAAACGACAATTTACCATTCATAAATCCACCGTGTACAACAAACACCAGGCAGCGAATACGTGGTGCAGTGGTAACGCGCTGGACTAGTAATCCAGGGATTGCAGGTTCGATACCCCGCTCCACCGCTAGCAGTACTAACAGTCTTTCGGACTAGACTTTACATCGGTCACGTAATGAACATTAAACCCTTATGATTGCACTTAATATACAATTCACCGTGCATAACATGTGACAAACAGAACTCACAATGTTGGACGTAATATCCAACCTCATATGCAGAGTTATCGTTCGTTGCTCTCTTATAATTGGTATTGTATTATAAGAGACGTAAGCTCATGTAGACGAGTACCCATGTATACGCTCTACGTTGTATGTGTATTTAAACGCTCATTCGGTAACCAGTCTAAGAATCCCGTACATCATTCTCGTCAGCTCTCGGGAATTTCCGTACCACTTCGTTACTCTAATAACGTAGTTGGCCGAGGTTTTCCGAATGTCCCGTACATGTGTATAATATTATCTCCCCTTTTACTTTCAGGTTCAGTTCCATGATATATTTGGCGAACCCGATGACACTGTGTTCTCCTTTGATTTTATCTGGCGATGGGCATTTAAGGTATGTAACATTATTACTTGTATATGTCATACGCAGTCCATAAAAGTTGACCTTATCACGTGTTGCATAACTCTTTCAATGACTGCACGAGGCAAACACAGTGATCTCCCCTGACTATAAATAGTCAAAAACAGAGATACACTCAACTAACGGCCATATTTGTTTTTAGGATCGATGTCACTCATCAATGACCAAACATGAAGATTCGTTCACACCAGATTTGTGTCCAGTTCTATAGAATGTCAGTTTCTCAAAACAATTAACACGTGCGCAGATATGATGATGATAATACTGATTGAATATGTAATTTCGCAACCCAATCGTCTAAACTCTAACTATGCCATATACATACAAACCCATGTACGCCATTTTTTACAATGGCCTCACTTTCGTTAAAGGCATTTTATGCAGCACAGTGATAATCATTTGTCGTAAAAGTCATGTTCCTTGCTGAATGCATGGCTTTACAGAGCAAAATCCATCGGGAAATGCAAAGTTTGCCTGTATTTGAGGAGTTATTGCTCTAGAAAGGTTATAATGGTAATAGTGTATTACCACATAATGGATAACATTGTTGAAGAGGGCCATTCCGGAGAAATGCACTGTAATATGTATCAAATTGTATATTTCAGCTCTTTACGAACGTGAAGTTATGGTGTTACAGGATTACCTCCCTTATCTGTGGCTTACCTCTTGCAATTTACTGGGGAATCTACTTTGCTCTCCTGTCCTTCTGTGCCATCTGGTGCTGTGAGCCATACATGAAGGCGTACTCTATAGAACTCGGCTGCGTGAGGCGGATATTCCAAACTATGCTCAACGCTTTCTTCCGACCGTGTTTCGAAGTTATGGGTTATTGTTTTTATAATATTAGAATCCAGAAAGTATAAACTCATATTACTCACTGTATAATTGTTATCATAATGAATAGATAGTTCCCACATTGACAATATTTACCTCCCTTGTTCTTATTCATCCACCATTTGGAGAGGCAACACTGATACGCTCGTATAGGAGTAATTCCTAAATATGTGATAATTGCGAAAATACCAAGAGAATTTGCATATGACAACAACCTTTTCTTCAACTTTCTGAGCCAACTGCCCTACATGAGCATACTGAATTAGTTGTTTTTATATATCTGATTTTATTTTATCATCGTTTACATTATATTCCCTATAGGAAATTTGCCAACGAATATGGCCGACAATTCAGAACAAGGGAGGTAAATATTGTAAATGTTATGCTATGGGTACCTAGTTATGTATCAGTGGTGATAATTGTTATGACTTTGCCACTCGACTGAAAGAAATTGGAACATTTCGACAGCATTTTCGTCGTCTGCTAGTCTGATAATAATATGGTCTAACTGATAAGGGGAGGTAACTGTGAAGGAGAAAGATACAACAATATCTGAAGGATAGTGAAGGATAGTGATTGATGCCATTACTAAATAAAAATCTTTGTTGCCATCATCATTTATTAATATCACTGGCTGATTTTTCATTAATGGAATAATATTTGGTACCAAAATAAATAAACAAGGGACACACTTTCGGTGTATTGTATTGAAAGATCGAACGATATTCGAGAAAATTTCCTCAGAGGTTTTTTCAAGATGGTATTTCGTGAAGGAATGTTGTTAATATTACGATTAAAGAAATTATATAGATTCTGTTCTGATGTCGGTGTATTATCTTTTACGTATTCAATTTTTCTGGTATACTGTCGTACTTCTATGTTGTGTAATGTATTTTTAATATTAACTTTGTAAATGCATTAAAAACGTATTCTGTTATCAAGCGTTTGTTTTATTTGGAAATTCAAGAATGGAGGAATGAAGATTTGATGCTTTGATGTTTGAAGTGAACCGGAACCAGAGCCTTGTGTGCGTATTCAGTGGGTTTCACAATAAAAGGGAGACAACCAGTAGGCTTACAAACGAATGAAGACGATCAGTTGGCTTTCAATTAAAGGGAGATAATAATTAGGTTTACAATTTAATGTGGTGTCATTGCGGTGAAGTTTGAGATAAGCAATATGTTCAATCAGCTCTTAGTGTTGTGTATGCTGATGTTTCCCTTTGATATATGTGGGGAGACATTGTCTTGTGTATGTTCCCTGTAACTACTGAGCCTTTCATCACCGTGGCCACCGTTCACGGAAAAGTACGGTATTTTCGGCATTACCTTCAGAAAGATTGAAAACAAACGATGGAGTGTATTCTGAAGACCCGTTATAAATGTAAATAAATTATACTTATATGAAATACTGATGTAGCCAGGATGAGCATCATATCGTTGAAGTTTCATGTTGTAATACGATTTTGCCCCGAAATTGTAAACTTTCAACCAATCATTCGAGAAAAAGTGTACTTATGTCGAACTTCTCGAATGCTTGAAGAAAATGTAGAATTACAGGCCACACTCACATGACTGTTGGAAACTTCAATGATCTGTCGCTCGTACTGGGTATATCACTAATTTCAAAACGAATAATTTCAATAAAGTGAATTTGTTTTATTACCAGAGTCAGCCGTTCGTTGATAAATATCTACACTAAATGCCGTACTTTTACGTATATGATGGACACGGTGTTCATTGTGCTGCGCCACGAAATGATTGTGGCTTTTATCTGCTCGACTTTATCATTCCAAAAATGATACCTTTTGAAATACAAATTTTATAATACAATTTTATTTAAACATATATGTATATACACAAGTATTAGTATGAACTCATTGTAAAACATAACTCCACATACAACTATGTAGTCTGTATGCTTGTTTTCTAAAAACAACTGTTCATAATGATCGTATCAACATTAATAATAGGATAGAATACTGGCAGAACATAATGAAATTAATTATACTGCAACAAAAGTAGACACCAAAACGAAAGTAGGGATTTTCGTGACCCTAAGTTGGTATTCTGACAAATCGGAAAGGACTTTCATTCATCGTGTCTTATAATCGTAGGCAAGTTAGGAATTAAATGTCATATTTACACTATTATGTCAATTTCAGCGAAATAAAATATATCGTCGGCAAGTATGACAGTCCACACCAAACATATAAAGGAGTGTTTTTACATAACACAATTACATAACAAGTGTTATACTGCTTCAAGCATATTGATATACTTTTATCACATCACAGAATGTTGCATCGGGACTTGCACTGCTGACAAACAGAGATTTCCTACTATGACAGAAACACATTGCAGCAGGAAACTGTATTCCGTCTGATTTACCCAGTATCACCCTGGCCTCTCCTAGATCTTCTGGTATCATGTACACTGTACTTTGATCTCTGTTACTCAGATAGATGGAACCAAATGGAGTGAAAGTGATATCTAATGGTGTCTCAAGTCCTTCATCCTTGTACACTGCTAACATTGCACCATTCATATCCATACATAGAACGACGTTGTTGTCCCAAATAGACACATATATCTTACTCTCATCAGGATGTATGGCAATATGACTTGGCGATGAACAAAGTTCTAGAATTTGAGAGTCTGGTATTATGGTTTTCTTAACTCCACCTGACAGACTTAATATCTGGAATTTCACTGGTTGCTGATATGACACATAAAGTTTGTCATTGCAATATTGAACCGCTGAACACATACCACACAATTTCAATAACTTTTTCACGGAAAGTCCCCCAGATGTCGAAAGTATCCTCACCAGGTGATCATCAGCGAAAGTGATCGCCACTTCTGTGTTAGAAACAGTTGTTATACTAAATGGATCAGAATCGAACTTGATAAAACCCACCATGAGGTCATTGTCAAAGTCAATCATTTTTGCTGATTTGTTTTTAAAATCGATCATCACAAGTTCTTTATCTGTTACTGCAGTCATACCGACTATGTAACAATCAAACTCTTCGTAAGGGTATTTGATATTAATGTCCCTGTTAAAGTGATACTCATCTTGGAACTGAGTGTCATCAGCGTCTGATCCTTGTTTGATATTCATAGAAGCAATGGAAGTTGATACGGCTGTTGTAGATATTGTAGGCATTGCATATTGATCCATTAGAGTGTGATCTTTTGTTGCTTTGCTTCTAGAGCGTGCACGATAACATGTCTGACAATAATATTCTTTACATTCAGAGCAATACCCTACTGCCTGAAAGTGATCACCTGCCGTGATGCACGGGTCACAGTCGATTTCACATGTAGAACTGTTGTAAACTGACGCGGTAGCACCCGAATTACCTGTCTGGTCTTTCTGTCTCGCAGATGCTTCAGCAGAACTCATGTAAACTGATGAGGTGGTACTAGGAACAGCTGGTTCCCGGTCAGAAGCTGTAAATCTCGATTCTACAGTTGTGCTACTATTTTTCTGATCCCGAGTAATCGTATTGGGCTTCTTACCATCCATGTTTAAGTATTTTTCAGTTTCAGATAATGGAAATACGTATTCTCCTACTTCGTCATATTACATAAAAAATACATACAAGTTTTCAGCATAACTAGAAGTAGCTATAATCGTAGAAAACGTTTGTAAACGTCTATGTACCTCACACTTTTAATCTGAAACAGAGAAATTAATAAATTAACATATTTGCCAGAAGTTATTAGAATTAAAGGCACAAGAACTTCTCTTAAAACCAAAACGATAGCAACTTTATTCCATCGATGCAGAAGAATATATGACAACAAGCATAGCTCTAAATCTGAACGAGAGCACCAAAATACAGACGCCGTGTCAGACAAGATAACTGAGTCACATTATCAATGGAACTTTCTAAGAAATATAGCTAAACGCAATGTTTAACTTTGTTATGGTCGCAGACGACGACGAACATGCTACGACAATGGTACGAAATCCTATTAGGGCTACGCGATGTCTTTTTTATCGACATTAAAATGAAAACACAGAAGTTTTTGTATACAAAGTGAAAGTACTACAAATTTGAAAGTAAAAAGATGCAAAAATTAACAAAACGAATCTCGCGTTTTTTCGCGGTCAATTACAAAGGCGAGTGGCGAAATCGCGATGGCCATAACAGGATTCCGTACAATAGCCATTCGTTTGTCGAAACAGACGATCTAAAAATCATTCATTTATTTCATAATTTCTGGTGGTTTACCGTGGAATAACGGTATTTGTATTCACGTTCCAACTGGAAGATTTTGGAATACATGGTCAAACATGACCAAACGACCAATACAGAAATGTTGGTTCTCTCGTGTGTGTATGATACCCGTTTGTTACGTCAACTACGCATAATTATTTGTTTCAACAAAATGGTCAAAATAGTGACAAATAAAACCAAAAGATATACGAATCAGCTACAATGGTAAATAACTACAACTGTAATTGAATGAAATGATACCAACCAATATATCCCATAAGTGTTGATGGAACTATTCAATCACTCTTAAAACCTTGTAACAATTTTCAACGTTTGCAACTTCACCTTGATACGACTTTGAACGAAAATCACATAATTTCGAGAGATTAAATTTCTACTTCTGATTGTACTTAAGCGTAATATAGATAATGTAAAATAGCTACGTTACTCGAAAACACACAGTACATTGTGAATCTCGAGTTGTTGATTTGGACATAAAACAAATATGTTCGTAGCGCTAGATAGATAACATTTATTTACAACCTAACGTGGGCTTGTGCAGTAAGATAACACAATCAACACAGATTAAGAAAAACAAATCACGGTCAGCCCTATGGCGCAGTCAGTTAAAATCATTTTCGTCTGCTGCGTCAATTAAGACTCAGAATTGTCCCTAATAGTATGTTAGTTAATACTTCGAGAGTAATGAATCCTACTCATTTTAGCCACCCTCAATGAAACTGCTAAAATGGCTCGAGCTTAAAGTAAAAAATGAAAGTTTCGATTTAGTGATTGTTTACATTTTGTTACGAATTTGTAATCCTTTGCGGACATTTTTTGTTTTATGTAAGGCACCATTCATGTCTCAATACTTTGCAATCTGTGGCAGTTTGAAGAAGATCGGTATTATTTGATATGTATTTTACGGTACAAACTATTCTTACAAAATCAAAATTCTATTAAAGCTAAAAAAGCTTTACCCAGTTTTTATGTAAACGAATAATTACGTACGTATACATATAATTAATGTTAAAAGGAATAACCTGTCATATTCATATGGTTTGATCCCACATACAGCCAAAACACGTTAAAATGGCAGTATCTATGATATAATTTTTCTTTTATAATGGAAACATATGCTAATACCATCAAAATGACTTAATGCAAGGATACAGACAAAATGAAAGGAATGACCAAACAACCAATACAGAAATGTTGGTTCTCTCGAGTTTGTATGATACCCGTTTGTTACGTCAACTACGGATAATTATTTGGTTCCACAAAATGGTCAACTGACGCGTGTAAAGAAAAATAACCTATGTAAATACTCGGATTTATATTTACAATTACACACTAACAATTTGCCACCTTCATACTAAACAAGAATTTTAAAATGTCACGTAAACATAAAGAAGTGTTAATAGATTTAACCTAATGTATCGTAATGGTATTATATGAACATAAAACGTACCGTATTAGTATCAACTCGTTAGATATCAGTAATTGGTTTATATAATCACTGGCTATTTGATTAACATATGGCTAGTGACGGATATAACACCACATTACATGATACTAAACTGCTTAAATGAAGTTCGTGTTAAGTGTGCAAATACAATTAACCATTGTCTATGTAATTTTTGACGAACGAATTATCACGAATAGTCGCGTATTATTTTCTAATACAATAGTATGGACAACGTGCAGTCTTGCCTTGGTAGCGCCTCCCAGGGCCTTCAGTCCTTTGATATATTTACAGGTGCACATCGACATGCTAATTACAGGTGCTATTCGGTGTTACTCCGGTTAAGGAGTACTTTCCGTCGTTTTAGCATAGGAAAAGGTTCTCGTGTTTTGTCTTCGTGTTGCAGGGGTACGTTTCTGTGTGGAAGGATTAAAAAAAGGGGCGGTCTAAATATGACAATAAATAGTACTATAAAATCATTATGAAAATGTTTTGCGGGTGAAGTATCTAAGATACCATTTGGCAAGAAATTGATTCAAGTCGTTTGAATACTTAATTCCATGCTTCAAAGGGTTTCAATGCCATGCTGCGACTTTGTGAGCCGGCGTAGATTCTGAGACGCTACATATTTAAGCACCGGGGTTAGTGTTAGTATCATAAGGCGTCTGGCATGCAATCTAGTCGAATCGGGGCAAGGGAAATAGTAACTCACATCAAGTTATTGCAGCGATTATTAAAGGTCGATATATGACATTGATAACAAAGATATAACAAAGCAATATATTGAGCTAAAATGAGTTCTTTCATTTATCCCTTCTAGAGTTCTCTCCCTTTATCCATCCTACAATATATACTAGCTTTCACAGATTTTTTTTGAAGATTTGCACAGTGATTAAGTTTTAAATTATGAACTATGATTATAATAACCTTATTGTAACATCTTTATTACCGGCAATGACATTAAACAGTATGTATTATAAATGTACTACTTTAACCTATAAAGATAATCCAATTTTCATTAAGTTACAATACTCATATTTGAATCCAGTGTGGAATAATAATGAGGTTTTGAATCATTTAATCGCTGTTTATTTTAAATTTGTACCTTCTGTTTGATTTTTCTTTACCATATCATTAACATGTCTTTAGTTCATTAATCAAATAATAAAATAAGTCGATATTGCAAATGTGGGAACTATGGATACCTGGTTATGTTTCAGTGTTGATAATTGTTAGCATTATGATTATAACACTCGATGGAAATAAGAACATATCGACTGCATTTTCGTCGTTTGCTAGTCTGATAATAATATGGTCTAACAGACAAGGGGAGGTAACTGTCAGGATGATACACTAATATCTGAAGGAAAGAGTAAAGGATAATGATTGATGCTATTACTGAACAAAGATCTTTGTTGCATCATTATTTATTAATAACACTGGCCGATTTTTCATCATTGGAATAACATTTGGTGCCAAAATAAATAAAGAATGGACAAACTGTCTGTGTAATGTCTTGAAAGATTGAACGATTTTCGGGAAAAGTTCTTCTGAGATTTTTTCAAGATGGTATATCGTGGAGGAATGTTGTTAAACTTACGGTTAAAAGAAATTATATAGATTCTGTTCGAATGTCGGTGTATAATCTTTTACGTATTCAACTTTTCTAGTATACTGTTCTCGTACTTCTATGTTGTGTATTGTATTTTTTTAAATTAATTTTGTAGATTAATTATATTAAAAACGTCATCTGTTATCAAGCGTTTTTTTTTTGGAAAGACAAGAACGGTGGAATGTAGATTTGATACTTTGATGTTTGAAGTGAACCGGAACCTGAGCCTGAGCATGGGTTTACAATAAAAGGGAGACAACCAGTAGGCTTACAAACGAATGAAGGCAAATCAGCAGGTTTTCAAATGAAGGGAGATGATAATTAGGCTTACAATTTAATGTGGTGTCATTTATGGCCATATATTGCGATGAAGTTTGAGGTCAGCTATCTATTAAATTGATTTAAACCAGTAGCATTTTTACTGACAGTTCCGTGGCTGTAAATCGATATGTGGTTATCATATACCTCTATGTTTATAGAGAAATATCAAATTTCCCATTATAGGATTCTTTAGACTGATAAAATATTCGTGTTCATTTCCCACATTTCTGTCGGTGACCAACTTGATCTTAAGAAGTTTATCATGTAATTGATTATCTTTCCCATAATTTCCCGCCTCCTATTCTCCCTATGCTTGACAATCATCCCGATAATTGCCAAAGCCCCATAGATGTTTTCCCTTACACCTCCACAGTTCTTAGTGTTTTGTATGCTGATGTTTCCCTGTGATCTGTGTAGGGATGCATTGTCATGTGAATGTGGCCTTCCCTGTAACAACTGATGGAGTGGGTTCAGAAAACCTGTTATAAATGTAATTAAATTATACTTATATGAAATACTGATGTAGCCAGTATGAACATCATATCGTTGAAGTTTCATGTTATATCGTTCATGTAATACGATTTTGCCCCGAAATAGTTTCATCAATCATTCGAGAAAAAGTGTTCCTTATGTCGAACTGCTCGAATGCTTGAAGAAAATGTAGAATTAATGGCCACACTAACATGACAGTTGGAAACGTCAATGATCTGTCGCTCGTAGTGGGTATATCACTAATTTCAAAACGAATAATTTCAATAAAGTGAATTTGTTTTAGTCAGCCGTTCGTGGATAAATATCTACACTAAATGCCGTACTATACGTATATGGGTGGACACGGTGTTCATTGTGCTTCGCCATGTAATATCTGCGGCATTTGTCTGCTCGACTTTATCATTCAATAAATGATACCTTTTGAAATACCAATTGTATTATACAATTTTATTTAAACATATATATATATACACAAGTATTAGTATGAACTCATTGTAAAACATAACTCCACATACAACTATGTAGTCTGTATGCTTCTTTTCTGAAAAGAACTGTTAATAATGATCGTATCAACATTAATAATAGGACTGAATACTGGTAGAATAATGAAATTAATTATACTGCAACACTTGTAGACTTCAAAACAAAAGTAGGGATTTCCGTGACCTTTAAGTAGATATTCTGACAATCCGGAAAGGACTTTCATTCATCGTTTTGATTATGAACAGTGATTGACATAAAGTCTTATTTCATCAAAATGCTTTTCATACGTGTTTTTCACATTGAACAGTTTATGCTTCAGTGACACCAAAGTTTCTTATTCTTGTAGGCAAGTAAGGAATTGAATGTCACATTTACTGCATATTATGTCAAATTCATCGAAATAAAGAAAATCGTCGGCAAATAAACCAGTCCACACCAAATATGTAAAGTTGTGTTTATACATACAACAATTACATAACAAGTGTTATACGGCTTCAAGCATATTGATAGATTTTGATCATATTACAGAAAGTTGCACTTCCACTGCTGACAAATAGAGATTTCCTACTACGACAGACACACATTGCAACAGGACGATGTATTCCGTCTGATTTATCCAGTATCACCCTGGGCTCTCCGAGATTTTCTGGCATCATGTACACTGTGTTTTGACCGCTGTTACACAGATAGATGGAACCAAATGTAGTGAAAGTGATATCTAATGGTGACTCAAGTCCTTCATCCCTGTACACAGCTAACATTGCACCATTCATATCCATACATAGAACGACGTTGTTGCTCCAATTAGACACATATATCTTACTCTCATCAGGATGTACGGCAATATAATTTGGCGATGAACAAAGTTCTAGAATTTGAGAGTCTGGTATTATTGTTTTCTTAAGTCCAAATGACACACTCAATATCTGGAATTTCACTGGTTGCTGATATGACACATAAAGTTTGTCATTGCAATATTGAACCGCTGAACACGCACCACCCAATTTCAATGACCTTTTCACGGAAAGTCCCCCAGATGTCGAAAGTATCCTCACCAGATGATCATAAGCGAAAGTGATCGCCACTTCAGTGTTAGAAACAGTTGTTATACTAAATGGATCAGAATCGAACTTGATAAAACCAACCATGAGGTCATTGTCAAAGTCAATCATTTTTGCTGATTTGTTTTTCATATCGATAACCACAAGCTCATTATCTGTTAATAAAGTCATACCAGTTATATGACAACTGTTCTCTTCGTTAGGGTATTCGATGTTAATGTCCCTGTTAAAGTGATAATCATCTTGGAACAGAGTGTCATCAGCGGCTGATCCTTGTTTGATATTCATAGAAGCAATGGAAGTTAACACGGCTGTTGTAGAGATTGTAGGCATTGCAGATTGGTCCATTAGGGAGTGATATTTTGTTGCTTTGCTTCTGGAGTGTGCGCGGTAACATGTCTGACAATAATATTCTTTACATTCCGAGCAATACCCTACTGCCTGCATGTAATCACCTGCCGTGCTGCACGGGTCACAGTCGATTTCGCATGTAGAACTGCTGTAAACTGATGCGGTAGCACCTGACTGGTCTTTCTGTCTCACTGATGCTTCAGCAGAACTCATGTAAACTGATGAGGTGGTACTAGGAACAGCTAGTTCCCGGTCAGAAATTGTAACTCTCGATTCCACAGATGTGCTTCTGTTTTTCTGATTCCGAGTAATCGTATTTGGTTTCTTACCATCCATGTTTAAGTATTTTTCAGTTTCAGACAATGTAAATATGTATTTTCCTACTTCGTCATATTACATAAAAAATACATTCCAGTTTTCAGCATAACTAGAAGTAGCTATAATCATAGAAAACGTTTGTAAACTTCTATGTACCTCACAATGTTAATCTGAAACAGACACAATAATAAATCAACATATTATACTTCAGGCACAAGAACTTCTTATAAAGCCAAAACGATAGCAATTTCAATCAATCAATGCAGACTAATTTTATGACAAGCATAGCTCTACATATCGAGGGCTCAACGCACCAGTGTCGCAACTCACTTTTCACAAATTGTTCAGGAGAAGGAAAAAAACTTATTATAATCTGAATATTCATTGTTCCCATGTCAAGATGTTACATAATGTGTTAGTTATATAATCATTTGATGCGTTTTTGAGAAAAGACTAACACAGAAGATGATTTTAATAAAAATGGACTTACGTCAGTTTTCCAATTCTGAAGTTAAAAAAAATCAAGAACAGGTCATGCAACAAAAAGTAAAGTCAAATTCTTAATAATAGTAGTTGACTTGCATTACTTATTGTTGTTTTACAGACGAAATTAAGTTCATGAATATACGTATTCAATCTGGATGTTTGCTTCACGTTTGCACCGTTATATCTATGCTTCGTGGAAATCGCTCCTAAGTGGAAAGGTTAACTATCTCATAATTAAATTCTCTTAATTATTTTCTCATCATTATCGTCTCAAATGGCCTTTTTAATTGATATCTGTATGATTTGTGCAAACTGCGATAATCGTTTTTCACACCTCAATATAAAAATGTTAACACTGTTTCATCGTTTGTTTATTTGGAGCTCACATTTGAACAATTTTTGAAAATGTGTCCACGAGTTACCAGTTATTATGTATAGTTTGTGTACTGGGGACCGGCAAGGGTGCTCGAGTTTTCGACTTATTTCTGCTTGATTTATCGGCAGTACATTTATATGAAAATAGAAGAAATAAAGTCCGGGACTCTGCCATTTCCTCGACAAATCCGGGGTTCTCGAGTTGTCGCCTGTTTGAGTTATCGAAGGTTAAGTGTATATCTTTTTGAAATTCTGCAGGTTTTCTGCTTATAATGTACTTTTACTCAATAATGCAGAAAAGGTATTTTTTTTATGACAAAGTTAATGTCTGATATATATTTACGTGACATTGGTGGATATGTAATTACATTTTATTCAAAATGCTGAACCATACAATAACTTTCAATCATTAAATTTGATTCATACTTATATATTGTTTGCATAAAATGTGAAAATTGTGAGCTTTGATAAAATATCAACTATGTTACAGAATGTTTGAATGTAATTAGGTCTGGTAACAGTCTCGTTCTTATGATGCTCCTACTGTAACTGGTTAAACATTTCAAAAATAATCAAGCACACATGCCTCACCCAATTGTCACTCCAATACCTGTTCAGTCCTATATATTCCCTCATGCTCAAACACCTGAATGTGCCAAGTCCATTGTCAGTACAAAACATGAGTTTTGGTCCTGTACATTCACAAACCTGACATTATAATACAATTACAGTATTGGGAACAGAGCCCTGGCTTACGAATCACCACCTTGTGCCAACTAGTGGAATCTTCCCTTCATCATTAGGGAGGGAAAAAGAAGTGGTGTGCTTGGAATTATCTTAGTATATCTTATGATATCCTATTGGTTCAAATAAATGTGAAAATCTTCATACCCTGAATATAAATGCATATTACAGATCAATTGGAAATAATTTCCAAAGTTATAATCCGCAAGCTGGAAAAGTCTTTAAATTTCTTTATACTGGGATGTCAACCATGTGCTTGTAATGTAGCCCGACTGGAACTGCCCTCCACCTTATGACAAGTTACCTGATATATACAGTGATCACAGTCTCTAATGGTAAACTTGCCCACCCATAATGATTAATTTGTTGATTTATTCTTAACAACCAATTCAACTTTCTGTAGCTATGTCACTGTCGCTTGGACCATTATTTCATACCACAATGTAGTCTTCTTCCAAGACAGTCTCAAACCACAGACAGGTTCACCAGAGATATTCAAGTATGCAGAAAAGCTAAATAGGATAGCATTAAGCATTCAAAGGCCAAAATCTTAAAAGATGCAGAGGCCTTTTGGTAGAAGAACTGTGGAGATGATTGAATTTGATACACATAAATCAGAAAGGCGTATTCCAGATTTGTCCCAATTAAGAATTACGGTTCCAAAGAACTCCCTACGGTTACTCAAGATACAAAAAATGGTTAATTAAGAGAAGAGACAAACTCTACCAAAAGGTGAACATCACACTGATCAAAATCAGGATTAAGATATCAAATCCATAAGTGGTCAATGTTTAGAATCCTCTGAATGATAATCACAGTTCATTCTACATCCTATATTGACTTAAATATGAATAATCATGATGTAAAAAAAAAATCATTAATTTCGTTAACAAGATAATGTCTTTCTACAATGATCCCAGGGAAACATCAGCACACAAAACATGGGAGTTGAGGAGGTGTAAGGGTTTATGTAGCAAAACTATTAGATATGTTCTAGTTAGCTTTCGCAGGCATTTTGCCCTTGACTCTGTACCAATTGCGCAAACATGCATCTGAAGGAATAAGAAATATCCACAAAATGCCCAATATTATAATAGATCCTAAATATGTCTTAACAATACAAACAAATATCAAATGAATTAATGCTGCAGATATGATTTAGTGACATTAGTCTACAGTCTAAAAGATACTCTGCTATGAGATCTGTGTTGGTAATATGAATGTCCTTAAATTAATGTCAACTCACAGCAAACGTCTCTTTGCAATTTGAGACAGGTGATACTAGTAAACCAGATTATCTATAGACCCACATCTGTCCCATGTATTCTTTGTAAACTTTTGGACAATAATATCTTATCAATAAAATATCCTCTGACTTCTCAAATCATAACATACAGCATGAACTCCAGCATGGGTTCCATGGAAGATGGTCAAATGAGACAGTCACAAATCACAGTCAGTAGTAGCGCGAAGGGTATTATATCAAGTTCCTGTCATGTCATGTGTCGCTAAAGTATCTGTCCTAGGGCCCCTTCTCTTCTAACTTTATATTCATGATCTTCCCCACTAAGTCAACTCTGAGGTTTGTCTGTTAACAGATGACCCAGCTATATATTTACATCTCCGTAGCTTCCCACATAGATTACCAGAGCTTACAAAATAGTTCGAAACATATGAATAAAAGGGATATGCACATTAATCCCGGTAAATGCCAAGAATCACATCAAAGGCCATCAGAACATCAGATTTGCTCACACACAGCACCAAAACTTAACATTGAAACATGATGTCACTTTGCTACCATACACTTATCAGGTGGAACCTGGAATGTGATCCATGTGTGGTCTTCTTATACACATGTCAATGTACGCAAGAATGAGTCAAATCCAGTGTAAAGTATTACTGTAAAACAATTTGCACTGGCACACCGTTGAGAATATATTTCTAGATTCCAATCTCAAGTCTTGCTGTCCTCTTTGTTTCAAACTATTTGTTTGCTCTTCCCAACCTTACCAGGTGAAATAGAGACATGAATCCCATTTTCACCACTAAGTTCCTGCCAACTTTGATAATTTCAAGTAAAGTTTCTTTCCACATACAACAGTTTTGTAAACCTTACCTAACAATATGTATAACTCTGTTTGACCTTGAATTATCCCAACAGACAGCCACTCTGTCCTATTATTGGCAATTTACTATTGTTTTATTCTTATTTTACTTTTTATTAGACGAACAAACTAACATCCCTGTTATGCATGTACTATCACTGTTCTTAAGAATTTAATACTTTTATTCTGCCTATTGTTCCCTGACATGCACCCGGCCCATAATACATGCAAGAGGAGTGAGGTAGCAAAAGTAGAAATATTTTATTATACAAATTTGATCCATCAAATTACATTGCGCCAGGGGTTGGGCTTAAGTTGTTAACATTTCTATAAGAAACTTCAACATCATCTCTTCTAAACTTTAATACAGGGACATCTAGACACTCTCATTATGTATTTTTATGAGTAAATGACGAGATACTGCACTGCTGAATGAAATGAAATAGTATGGTTGCATAGAATCTAAATTTGTATTTTATTCTGAGACAAACATTTGTTCCTGCCAAATATGCACTATTTCTTACCTTTAGTGTTTGTTGCTCAAATGAAATAGTATTTGTTAGACATCATCTCACTTACAACAAGGTTTGAAATAATAAAATACTGAGATACTACAGTTTTGCATACTTTTAAAGGGCAGATTGTATGGACTTTTTGGTGTACAGTGTTGCGTAAGCAAAAATAGGCAAAAAAAGATACAACATTTTGAACAGTTTGCATTTTCAGTACATTATAAACAAAATGTTTACTTAATATTTTCTCAATAAATAGAACATTGATAATGCATCTCAAAAATGCAAAACATCAATTTGTGAAAAAATTGAGTTACAACAGTGTTGCGTTGAGCCCTCGATTTGAACGAGAGTACCACTATGCAGACAAATATGACAAGAATAGCTCTGCATACATATGAACGAGAGTACCTATATGAAGATAAATATAACAAGAATAACTCTACATATAAACGAGAGCACCACTATGCAGACGAAAATAACAAGAATAGCTCTACATATAAACGAGAGCACCACGATGCAGACGAATATAACAAGAATAACTCTACATATAAACGAGAGCACCACAATGCAGACGAATATAACAAGAATAGCTCTACATATAAACGAGAGCACCACAATGCAGACGAATATAACAAGAATAGCTCTACATATAAACGAGAGCACCACAATACAGACGAATATGACAAGAATAGCTCTACATATAAACGAGAGCACCACAATGCAGACGAATATAACAAGAATAGCTCTACATATGAACGAGAGAACCACGATATAGACGAATATGACAACAAGAATAGCTCTACATATAAACGAGAGCACCACTATACAGACGAATATGACACCAATCATAGCTCTACATATGAACGGGAGTATAATAATGCAGACAAAGATGACAAGCATAGTTCTACATATGAACGAGAGTATAATGATGCAGACAAAGATGAGAAGCATAGCTCTACGTGTGAACGAGAGCATAATGATGCAGACAAAGATGACAAGCATAGCTTTACGTGTAAACGAGAGTACAATGATGCATACAAAGATGACAAGCATAGCTCTACGTGTGAAGGAGAATACCACGATACAGACGCCGTGTCAGACGATCTGCGAGTTACATTATCAATGGAACCTTCTAAGTATTTGACCTAAACGCATTGTTTAATAGTTGTATGGACGCAGACGACGACAAAAATGCTTAGACAATGGTACGGAATCCTTAAAATACTGTAGTTTTTGTATAACTGGATTCCATACATTCGCCCTTAGTTTCTCGAAACAGGCGGTCTAAAATGTCATGATTTCCGGTGGTTTACTTTGGATTAACGGTGAATATAGTATATGACAATGACGTCGTATCAATTACGACATGTAAAATACTGAGGAATTCAACGGGTATATTTGATGTAATAACGAGTAAAAGATACAAAATAACCCAAGAGAAGCATGAACTAAATATCTCTATTCAGTTTATAATTGTATAAAACTAACTACTGTTATTGCACTTGACTCATAGTTCGGAATGTGCAGTTTATAACCATATGTCTCGTAAGAAGCAGCAGGATACTAACATCCACATTACAACTTGTGGATTTTGGAAAACATGATCAAACATGAAAGTGAAAAAATAAACCAAAACATAAAGCCCTACCAAACAGATACAAAAGTAAACAACTACAACTGTAATTGAATGAAATTATACCAACCAATATATCCGATAAGTGTTGATGGAACTACACTCTTTAAACCTTTTAACAAATTTCAACTTTTCCAAATTCACCTTAATACGATTTTGACTGGGCGGAAATCACGTGCTCTCGATGTATAAAATCCTCTCTTTTGATTGGCCTAAACAAAATTAAAGCGTACTATGTATGATGTATACATTGCTATGTTATAATGCGCAGTACACAAATAGATGTCAGAAAATAAGGAAGTTTTAAGTACATTGTGAATCTCGAGTTACTGATTTTAACACATAAAGAAAAGAAAGACGGAAAAGGAGATATATTTAAAACGCAACGTGGGCTTGCGCATTTAGATAACACAATCAATACAGATTTAGAAAATATCCAAAAATCACCGTCAGCCCAATGGCGCAGACAGTTAACATTATTTTCGTCGGCCGCGTCGATTAAGACTCAGAATTGTGTTAATAGTGTTGTTTTTTTAACTTTTAATACTACGAGAGTAATGCATTATGATAAAGCCGATAGTTTAAATTCCAATTATATAAATATAACATATAATGCTAATATGTCCAATATAACTCATATGACTACTCATTGAATCTTGAGAAATTAGAATCATATATTGAAAACAAATTGGGCACTCATTATGAGTATGTTTTAGATGTACATGTATGTTACATTTCCCTTTCCTCATGTTAGAGACTTTCACTCGATATGGTGTTCATGATATTTTCTCCCCCTATGGCCTATTGTTGCCAGCAGTCTTGACTTGTCCTGTGATACATTCTATCCATTAACCCCCCTGTTTGTCCTCATTAAATCTCCTGAGGTGTCCCTTATGGTCGGCCCGGCAAATCCCTGCGCCCCTGTTCCTTTGCGTATTTACCCCTGCACCCCCTGTAATGCCTGATGTTTTATTTCTATTCTTCTATGCCCAGTGTTTTTACTGACAGTTCCAAGGCTGTAATTCGCTATATGGTTGTTGTTTCTGTTTGTGTTTTGTATATGTTTTGTATTTCCCTTCCCCCTATGCAATTCTGTCACTTTATATAGCGTTCAGGTTGTTTCCTGACCAGTTTCGGCCTATTGTGGCCAGCTGTCTTGACTTGTCCTGTGACATTTTCCATCCATGAATCCCCCTCCCCCTTCCTTCACTGTCCACTTTGATTCTCCTAGTTATTCCTTGTGGTCTGCCGGGCCATTCCCTGTGCCTCTTTTCCTTATTATGTGTACCCTGTGACCTCCTTAGGTGCCTTGTGTTTTGTGGATTGCTGTTTTCCCGGAGGTCTGCTTGGGGAGGCACTGTCTTGTGTATGTGGCATTCCCTGTAGTTACGTATTCTCTCTCTTTTTTTCTTCCATTTTAAAATATTCGAAATTCATGTTTTAAATCAATTACTCGACTATATCATAAATACTAAAACTAAATTACTTAATTATTACATCAAATAAAATCCGGAATGGAAAAACATTCATGTCAGACTGCTTTGATTCTTATGATCGATACATGGCCGAACACTACTGATTCAGACTTCTTTGTGGGCACCATTGACTTATATTTTCGAAAACGTTTCGATATTGTTGATCACACATTGTTAATACAGAAGTTGAGGTGGTATCCGTTCTGTACACAGACTGTTAATTATTTTAATTCATACAGTAAAAACCCATCTCAATAATAATACCACCTCAAAATTAAGAACACACATTTAAAGTGCAATTTCACTGTTTTGTTCTGTATTCAACTCCGTTATTAAGACCGCCTCAATAAAAAACCCAGTTTTCAAGGGTCCCAATAGTAGTTTTATTATTGCGGGTTTCCTGTATCTTGAAAACAAACATCAAACTGTTAGTTTTGGATTTGTTTGTTCATCCGATCAATATATTATCTCTGGTTTACTGCAGGGTTCTATCCTTGGACCACTTCTATGTTTGATTTATATACTTAGTAAATGTCTTACCTTTATATCTCTACACATCAGAAACCGATTTGTACGCTGATGACACGACTATTGATACTCCTGGTAAATCAATAGAATGTATCGAGCTTTCTCTTCAAAACCATCTCAACATTGTCTTAAAATAGTGCATCTTAAACACATTGCATGTCAATTCTCAGAAAACGATATGCATATTATTAGGTACTGTCCATTAATAAATCTAGAGCTCTAACTTTATTAATAAATAACCAAACTGTGTCCTGTGTAATGTTGCAAATTTATTTGAGGATTCTGGTTAATAATAATATAAATTGGAACCAACAAATAACTAGCGTCCGTAAAATATTAAATATTGAAATGAGATTATGTTTCATAATGCATATTTGTTACCATTATTTGCTGGTATCTCTGATTCATTTGTAGATGTTGTCAGTTACTTGTGTAGGAGCGGCTAGTACTGGTAAATAATACAGGAGCACTGGTTACGTCAACTGACCGCTATACATAACTGTAAAATCCAGTATTCCAGTCCTGTGAAACTAGATATTTACGTACACATACATTATGTACTTGGATACACACTGTGATGTAAACTTCCATTTTTGTGAATATGTACACAAGTTATTGTTGTATTTATGTATTTTGTTTGTCCTCTCTGATTCTCATAGTTATCCCTTATTGTCGGCCTGGCCATTCCTTGTGCCAATGCACCCTTACGGATGTATCCTTGAGCCTCTTCAAGTGCCTTATGTTTTAGGGACTGTTGTTTTCCCGGAGGTCTGTGTGGAGAGGCAATGTCACTGTGGCGTTCCATGTAGCAACTTATTATCTCTTTTAATAAGACTTTGTTGATAAACTGCCCGTAACGACACCTGTTCATAACGAAGACTGCTCTATTTAACAAGATTCTTCTTAATTGCATTACTATTTGGTGCCAAGAAAATTTAAGAAGGAAATCATTTCTGTTTATTGTATTGGTTTTTTCAAGATAGTATTTCGTGAAGGAATGTTTAATGTGTAAGCTTACGGTTAAAATAAATTATGTATATCCTGTTCGGATGTTAGGGTACTATTACGTATTCAAATTTTCTGGTATACTTTTTTCGTAACCAGAGCATTGTGTGCGTATTCATTGGGGTTTACAATAAAAGGGAGACAACAAGTAGGCTCTTACAAACGAATGCAGACGATCAGTAGGCTTTCAATTATAGGGAGATAATAATTAACTCGACATTATCATTCAATTATTTATACCTTTTGAAATACCAATATTATAATACAGTTTTATTTATATGTATGTATACATGTATTAGTATGAACTCATTGTAAAACATAACTGTACATTACTACTATGTAGTATGTATGCTTCATTTATGAAAACAACTGTTCATAATGATTGTATCATCATTAATAATATGACTGAATACTGGTAGAACATAAGGACATTAATTATATTGTAACAGCGAGATGATCAATAGGGGTTTTATCCTTAATAGTTTCTGTACAAGTACAAAAATATATGCTTTATGGATTCATTGACATAATGTGCGACCTCTTCGTCACTTCAAGTGGCTACATCGTAGTTACAGAACGATCCGAAGTGCACTTCAATTAGCGAAACGACTGTCCGTCTGTCTGTTAGTTTAATACTTGCGTATTTATAAACGGAAGTAACGGCATGTAGACATCAAAACGAAAGTCAGAAATCTTCGCATTGAACAGATTATTCCTCGAGTTCTTCATTGACATCAAAGTGTCTTATACTCGTAGGCAAGTTAAAATTAGATGTCACATTTACTGCATGTTATGTCAAATTCAGCGAAACAAAAAACCCGTCAGCAAGTACGTCAGTCCACACCAAATATGTAAAGGAGTGTTATTACATACAACAGTTGCATAACAAGTGGTATGCTGCTTCAAGCATATTGAAAGACTTTAATCACATTACGGAATGTTGCATCGGTACTTCCATTGCAGACAAACAGACATTTCCGACTATGACAGAAACACATTGCCTGAGGACGTTGTATTCCGTCTGATTTACCCAGTATCACCCTGGCCATTCCTAGATCTTCTGGAATCCTGTAGATTGCATCTTGTTCTCTGTTACACAGGTAGATAGAACCAAACGGTGTGAACATAATGTCATGTGGTAACTCAAGTCCTTCATCCTTGTACACTACTAACATTGTACCATTCATATCTATACATAGAGCGACGTTGTGCTTCCAGTCAGACACATATATCATACTCTCATCAGGATGCACGGCAATGCAATTTGGTATTGCACAATGTTCGAGAAACTGAGAGTCTGGTTTAATTGTTTTTATTACTTCGCCTGACAGACTTAAGATCTGGAATTTCACTGGTTTCTCATATGACACATAAAGTTTGTTATTACAATATTGAGCAGCTAAACACACACCACCCAACTTCAATGACCTTTTCACAGAAAGTCCCCCAGACGTCGACAGTATCCTCGCCAGGTTATCCCAGCTGAATATGATCGCCACTTCTCTGTTAGAAATAGTTGTTATACTAGATGGCTCAGACTCGAACTTGATATAACCCACCATGAGGTCATTGTCAAAGTCAATCATTTTTGCTGATTTATTTATACCATCGAGAATCACAAGTTCGTTATCTGTTACTGCAGTCATCCCGACTATGTAACAATCATTCTCTTCGTTAGGATCTTTGATATAAATGGCCCTGTTTAAGTGATACTCATCTTGGAACTGAGTGTCACCAGCGTCTGATGCGTGTTTGATAATCATAGAAGCAATGGAAGTTGACACAGCTGTTGTAGAGATTGTAGGCATTGTAGATTGGTCCATTAGAGTGTGATCTTTTGTTGCTTTGATTCTAGAGTGTACTCGAAAACATGTCTGACAATAATATTCATTACATTCCGAGCAATATCCTACCGCCAGCACGTGATCCCTTGCCGTGCTACACGGGTCACAGTCGATTTCACATGTAGAACTGTTGTAAACAGATGCGGTAGCACTCGAATTACCTGCATGTCTCACTGATGCTTCAGCAGAACTCATATAAAATGATGAGGTCGTACTAGGAACTGCTGATTCCCGATCAGACGCTGTAAATCTCGATTCTACAGTAGTTGTGCTTCTATTTTTCTTACCCCGAGAAGTTGTTTTGAGTTTCTTAGATTCCATGTTTAAGTATTGTTCAGTATCAGCAACATGTAAGTACGTATGTCCCTTCTTCGTCGTATTACATAAAATACGTTCAAGTGTTCAGCGATACAATCTTGAAAACTAGAAGTAGCTATACTCGTTGTAAACTTTTTTAAACGTCTATGTACCTCACACTGTTATTATGAAACAGACAAAATAATAGCTATAATTATAACGAGAGTATAATGATGCAGACAAAGATGACAAGCATAGCTCTACATATGAACGAGAGTATAATGATGCAGACAAAGATGACACTAATAGCTCTACGTGTGAACGAGAGTATAATGATGCAGACAAAGATGACAAGCATAGCTCTACGTGTGAACGAGAGTTTAATGATGCAGACAAAGATGACGAGCATAGCTCTACGTGTGAACGAGAGTTTAATGATACAGACAAAGATGACAAGCATAGCTCTACGTGTGAACGAGGATACACTGATGCAGACAAAGATGACAAGCATAGCTCTACGTGTGAACGAGAGTATAATGATGCAGACAAAGATGACAAGCATAGCTCTACGTGTGAACGAGAATACCACGATACAGACGCCGTGTCAGACGATCTGCGAGTTACATTATCAATGGAACCTTCTAAGTATTTGACCTAAACGTATTGTTTAATAGTTGTATGGACGCAGACGACGACAAAAATGCTTAGACAATGGTACGGAATCCTTAAAATACTGTTGTTTTTGTATAACTGGATTCCATACTTTCGCCCTTAGTTTCTCAAAACAGGCGGTCTAAAATCATTTATTTATGTCATGATTTCCGATGGTTTACTTTGGATTAACGGTGAATATAGTATATGACAATGACGTCGTATCAATTACGACATGTAAAATACTGAGGAATTCAACGGGTATATTTGATGTAATAACGAGTAAAAGATACAAAATAACCCAAGCGAAGCATGAACTAAATATCTCTATTCATTTTAAAATTGTATAAAACTACTGTTATTGCACTTGACTCATAGTTCGGAGTGCGCAGTTTATAACCATATGTTTCGTAAGAAGCAGCAGGAAATTATATACTTACATCCACATTACAACTTTTGGGTTTTGGAAAACATGATCAAACATGAAAGTGAAAAAATAAACCAAAACATATAGCTCCACCAAACAGATACAAAAGTAAACAACTACAACTGTAATTGAATGAAATCATACCAACCAATATATTCGATAAGTGTTGATGGAACTCTTCAATCACTCCTTAAACCTTTTAACAAATTTCAACTTTTCAAATTGCACCTTGATACGATTTTGACTGGGCGGAAATCACGTGCTCTCGATGTATAAAATCCTCACTTCTGATTGGCCTAAACTAAATTAAAGCGTACCATTTATAAAGTTAATTTAACTACGTATCAATTAAACAGGTAAGTTAAAATGCGCAGTGCACAAATAGATCATTCACGCTGTCCGAAAATAAGGAAGTTTTAAAACTTATTCGAATGTTTAAGTACATTGTGAATCTCGAGTTACTGATTTTAACACAGAACGAAAAGAAAGATTAAAAAGGAGATATATTTAAAACGCAACGTTGGCTTGCGCATTTAGATAACACAATCAATACAGGTTTAGAAAATATCAAAACATCACCGTCAGCCCAATGGCGCAGACAGTTAACATTATTTTCGTCGGCCACGTCGATTAAGACTCAGAATTGTGTTAATAGTGTGTTTTTTTAACTTTTAATAATACGAGAGTAATGCATTATGATAAAGCCGATAGTTTAAATTCCAATTATATAAATATAACATATAATGCTAATATGTCCAATATAACTCATATGACTACTCATTGAATCTTGAGAAATTAGAATCATATATTGAAAACAAATTGGGCACTCATTATGAGTATGTTTTAGATGTACATGTATGTTACATTTCCCTTTCCCCATGTTAGAGACTTTCACTCGATATGGTGTTCATGATATTTTCTCCCCCTATGGCCTATTGTTGCCAGCAGTCTTGACTTGTCCTGTGATACATTCTATCCATTGACCCCCCTGTTTGTCCTCATTAAATCTCCTGAGGTGTCCCTTATGGTCGGCCCGGCAAATCCCTGCGCCCCTGTTCCTTTGCGTATTTACCCCTGCACCCTCTGTAATGCCTGATGTTTTATTTCTATTCTTCTATGCCCAGTGTTTTTACTGACAGTTCCAAGGCTGTAATTCGCTATATGGTTGTTGTTTCTGTTTGTGTTTTGTATATGTTTTGTATTTCCCTTCCCCCTATGCAATTCGGTCACTTTATATAGCGTTCAGGTTGTTTCCTGACCAGTTTCGGCCTATTGTGGCCAGCTGTCTTGACTTGTCCTGTGACATTTTCCATCCATGAATCCCCCTCCCCCTTCCTTCACTGTCCACTTTGATTCTCCTAGTTATTCCTTGTGGTCTGCCGGGCCATTCCCTGTGCCTCTTTTCCTTATTATGTGTACCCTGTGACCTCCTTAGGTGCCTTGTGTTTTGTGGATTGCTGTTTTCCCGGAGGTCTGCTTGGGGAGGCACTGTCTTGTGTATGTGGCATTCCCTGTAGTTACGTATTCTCTCTCTTTTTTTCTTCCATTTTAAAATATTCGAAATTCATGTTTTAAATCAATTACTCGACTATATCATAAATACTAAAACTAAATTACTTAATTATTACATCAAATAAAATCCGGAATGGAAAAACATTCATGTCAGACTGCTTTGATTCTTATGATCGATACATGGCCGAACACTACTGATTCAGACTTCTTTGTGGGCACCATTGACTTATATTTTCGAAAACGTTTCGATATTGTTGATCACACATTGTTAATACAGAAGTTGAGGTGGTATCCGTTCTGTACACAGACTGTTAATTATTTTAATTCATACAGTAAAAACCCATCTCAATAATAATACCACCTCAAAATTAAGAACACACATTTAAAGTGCAATTTCACTGTTTTGTTCTGTATTCAACTCCGTTATTAAGACCGCCTCAATAAAAAACCCAGTTTTCAAGGGTCCCAATAGTAGTTTTATTATTGCGGGTTTCCTGTATCTTGAAAACAAACATCAAACTGTTAGTTTTGGATTTGTTTGTTCATCCGATCAATATATTATCTCTGGTTTACTGCAGGGTTCTATCCTTGGACCACTTCTATGTTTGATTTATATACTTAGTAAATGTCTTACCTTTATATCTCTACACATCAGAAACCGATTTGTACGCTGATGACACGACTCTAGATACTCCTGGTAAATCAATAGAATGTATCGAGCTTTCTCTTCAAAACCATCTCAACATTGTCTTAAAATGGTGCATCTTAAACACATTGCATGTCAATTCTCAGAAAACGATATGCATATTATTAGGTACTGTCCATTAATAAATCTAGAGCTCTAACTATATTAATAAATAACCAAACTGTGTCCTGTGTAATGTTGCAAATTTATTTGAGGATTCTGGTTAATAATAATATAAATTGGAACCAACAAATAACTAGCGTCCGTAAAATATTAAATATTGAAATGAGATTATGTTTCATAATGCATATTTGTTACCATTATTTGCTGGTATCTCTGATTCATTTGTAGATGTTGTCAGTTACTTGTGTAGGAGCGGCTAGTACTGGTAAATACTACAGGAGCACTGGTTACGTCAACTGACCGCTATACATAACTGTAAAATCCAGTATTCCAGTCCTGTGAAACTAGATATTTACGTACACATACATTATGTACTTGGATACACACTGTGATGTAAACTTCCATTTTTGTGAATATGTACACAAGTTATTGTTGTATTTATGTATTTTGTTTGTCCTCTCTGATTCTCATAGTTATCCCTTATTGTCGGCCTGGCCATTCCTTGTGCCAATGCACCCTTACGGATGTATCCTTGAGCCTCTTCAAATGCCTTATGTTTTATGGACTGTTGTTTTCCCGGAGGTCTGTGTGGAGAGGCAATGTCACTGTGGCGTTCCAT